>PISW01011497.1:0-39973 GCA_004023785.1 Mungos mungo
TGTGTTCCTTTCTTCTGCTGGCAGGGTTAGGACTCCGACAGCAGAGCACAGAAAAAGTCAACAACAGCATACAAACCTGCTGAAGGTAAAGCAGAGAGTGTAGCAGGGTTAGCGGAATCCTCATGGGGAGAAACAAATAACCGTTTCAGAAGGCAAGGCTAAAAGTGGTGGTGAGTCACCACAGGTGCTAACAGAAACTTCTTTCTGAACCGGAAGGACAGCATTTTGTTCCTCTCTGAAACCCTACTCTAGCTGCTGCGGCTCAGTCCTGTCTTCCTTTACCTCATTACCTGTCTTTACAAGACACCTCCATTTGACAGGAATAAAGGAAGAATTATTCTTTAATTCCGTGTGATTAGGAATGGCATGAAGAGTGCATTAATTACTACTATTTTGACTTCTTCCAACCAGTCAATAGTAATCATAGATATCCTGACACAGACTAATTAGAAAAAGTGGTCAAAACTATTACTAGAATTGAATTTATGCTGTATCCCAACTCTTCTCTTTTTTCACCTGCTTCTAATTTTGTAAGCAGGTTAGCGCACAGAGGAGTTGTAATGAAAAGAGGGGTTGACAAATAGGAAGGGTAATAGATAGGCAATAAATCTCATACGTGATTTTTACAGGTACAGTTGGAAAGTGACATTTACTCATGCCAAGGTTTATATCTAGAAATAAAAATGTGTGTACTGAATTTTTCATGGCTACTTCATTCTAGATAGAAATTGTCGGTGGATCACGACCCAGCAAGCTGGCGATGAAATCATGTCTTTAAGAGATTTCTAGATTGTCACAATCTTCTTAAATCACATGCTGTGAAGTGGTGACCTACTGGGTAGAATCAGTCCAAGAAATATTTGATGTGTATACACAATGCTGGCAGGCATATTAAAATAAAACGAATTCATTTCCAATTATGAAAATTTTACCAAACTATTGAATTTCCATATTGATTTCAAAAATATTATCTGGCAATACTGGCTCTACATCTCACTATTAATAGTTGGTTAATGATGAAGTATAGCTGTCCTTTTGGATGGGGCATAAGCTCCCCTATTTGCCACACTTTCTGCCACTTTACAATGTCCCTTGACACTGAGACAGACCATCAGGTATTATTTATCATTATATTTGGTACTTGTTTAATCTTAGGATTGAGAGGAAAATAAAATAGTCTTGAAACTATGACTCTCTTAAAGATAAGAAAGTCAAAGACTGAGAAGGCTATGAATTTACAAAAAACAGGAAAGAACAGATCTTGGTAAAAGGAAATATCTGTTTGAAGTTTACATGCAAACAGTATGTGTCTGGTCGAAAACAGCACAGCTTAATATTGCATAAGAAAATATTTCAGACCATTTTCTCTTTTGTTCTGTAGGCATTTAGATTTTCCACATTGGCCCTAGAGGGAGAATGCTTTAGTGTTGAATGAAATCATGTCTTTTTCCAGCAGTCTTTACTAGGTAGCTGTTAGCTATTCAAAGTTGTACTGAGGGTTTTGGAGGGAACCAAAGAGTTTTGCTACGACATGCACCCACAAAGAACTAACTAATCATCTATTTGAGAAGACAAATGAAAATATAAAAGTGAAATATGTTCTAAACTTAATGTTAATAAAAATCAACAGATATCATTTATCAAGCAAGAACTAGGTTGGAAGCCCACTTCTATGCATTAAACTCCATTCTTCATTCAATTTTCATAAAGAGGGCATTTTTAATTTTCAAACTGAAGAATTTAGGGTCAGAGAGGTGAAATGACTTACCAAATTACAGAAGTATTATTTCATGTTAGGAGATGAAATTTGCACAAGTTCTATTTGAATCCATATCTTAGATTGTATCCAATAAACCATGTTTTCTAGACTTAAAATGTATTTTCCTGGCAAAAATTTATCCATTGATATTTATATCATTTGATATCGCACAAATTTTTGGCCTCTCATCAAGATGAAATGTATTAGGAAATGAGATGAAATGTTAGAATTAAATTGGTTTGAGACCTCCAAATTCCCATTGCTATGGAAATCATTTTGCACAATGCAAATATTTTAACAGGCTAACACTCAAGTTTTTTTAGATTAAATTCTTTGCTTTCTCTCCAGAGAGTATTAGTTATTTACCTCTGTATTGTTCATTCATGGTAGTCTCTTAATATCCATGGTAATGTATCTTTAAATAACTGGTCTTAGTAAATGAAAGCACAGTTATAACAAGAAAAATGTCTTCCCATTAAACACACACACACACACACACACAAACATACAGAGAAAATGACTACAATCCTCATTTAAACTTCTATTATAGTATTATTAAAGAAGTTCTTTGTATCATTTTTAGGTTTGATACTATCTTGTTGCTTAACATCATAACCCCTTCTCTCCTTAAAAAGGATCTTAACCCATTTACTTTAGAAATTCTATTTCATATTTGCAAGGCATCATTTGAGATGCCTCATAACTTGAGAAATTCTTCACCAAGTTAATAGTCATTAATAGATTCTTTGCTACTAAGAGAAAAAACCTGAATTTATTTTTCAATAATCAGAAATGTTAGTGAATGCTTATCATAGAGGTGCAACTGACTTATTCTATTATAAATATTTCCCTATTTTGCAGATAAGAGACTTAATGATTTAAGTTAATTAGCCACATGGTCCCAACCAAGAAGTGAAGTCATCTGGATTCACACTCAGATCTGACTACCTCAAGTCTAATCTATTATAGCACACTACCTCCTACCCTAATGACTAAACAATGAGAATGAGTCACAAATGAATAAGCAACCAATTCTGATTGGGTGCCTAGGTGAATAAGCAAGAAGAGTTATTTAGTACCCCATTTACCACTTACCAACCTATATCTGGGAGTGCTCTGGGGAACCAGACATGCTCAGAAAGCCAGGAGGGAATCCAGAAAAATACTCTAGCCAAACATATAAATTGGAGTTAATACCATCTTAAAATGCATTTAACTTATATAATTCCTGTCAATGCTGGAATCCATCACAGCCTGATTAATCACATCTCACACTATTCCTGAGGGAGAGTTTTTGGCTCTGAGAGAGAAAATTAGGTTCAAAATCCAGCTTTTGCTCCATTGACCAAACCATGAGCGATGGCCACGTTCATGGGCATGTAGCCTATGCAGTCACCCAGGTCCAAACTTAAAAGGTTCTTGTATTTGGGGGTGCCTGGGTGGCTCAGTGGGTTAAAGGGCCGACTTTGGCTCAGGTCATGATTGCGCAGTTTGTGGGTTCGAGCCCTGCGTCAAGCTCTGTGCTGACAGCTCAGAGCCTGGAGCCTGCTTTGGATTCTGTGTCTCCCTCCCTCTCTGCCCCTCCCCTGCTCACTTTCTGTCTCTTTCTGTTTCGAAAATAAACATTTAAAAAAAAGGTTCTTGAACTTGGTTTAATACTCTATTATTGTCATCTTGAAATTATTAAGATTTTTTTTTAACAAAAGGACTCACATTTTCATTTTGTACTGGGCCCCACAAAATATATATTAAGTCCTGCCATGAGCCCTGGTATAGTGCTGAATATATCCAGAAGAAATGGTACTTTTTGCTCTTTTGTACGAAGGTACCATATGGGCTAACTGTTATCTATAACTGGAAGTTAAAAAAAAATGAGGAGCATCTAATAGAAATAAAAAGGATATAGTCAAAAGAAATGAACTACTTTTAGAAAACAGAAAATGACAGATGCATATTCATCATGACAGCCATTTATAGACATTCTAGGCCCCACCCAAGTTACTGAAATACATGTTAACTCGGGTCCTTAACTTATCCACACTAATTTACACATAATCTTTCCCCATTCCTAATGCCTACAACTATATACTAAATTACTAAATAGCTGCTCGAAATGCCCAATTTATTTTGCCTTGGAGGACATAGGGCTAAGTGGAAAAGGAGATGCTTCTCTACCGTAATATATAATTTGATCGTGAGAGTAAAGTGGACAAGGGTCTTTAAACTACAGTATTATACTTGTTAAAAGATAAACTGAGGCATATTTGAAATGTTATGAGTTTATTTGACCAAAAATTGATTTGAATCAGGCAGCATCCAATCTGGCAGACAGAAAGGAGCTCCGAGGAGATGCACAAAATGAAAAGACTTTTACAGGCAGAGGAAGTGAGAACAAGGAATTTATATGAGGCAAAAAAAAAAAAAGGAGGCTCATTATTTCAAGTTACTTTCCTAAGGGGAGAGCAGGGGTCTCTCAGGTAGCTTACCTAACTAGTGTTGATGGTTAAATATCTGGTACAAGTTCACTGGATAAGGACATGTAGTTATGTCTATGCCATATAATAATTTAGGATAATTACTAGACAATAAGAGTAATGATAAATTTCTAGTAATGTCAATTTCTGGAATACCTGTATTATAATATATAGCCATACATATATTACCTAAAAAGGTTTATCATCACTTATTTCCCAAATAATTTAACATACCATGACCTTAATGAGTTTACCATGTCTCCTTCACAAGGTGAGAGAAAAATCATTTGAGATTTCCTGGAGACCCTGTGGGAAATCTCAAAATTAGTTTGAAGTCAAAAAGACTCCATTTAAAATTTGATTTTGAGAAAATGTCAAAAGGTTTGAACATGTTGATAAAATAAGATCAGAGATCATTATGAAATAATAGCCAATTATATATTTAACTGAAATGACAAGAGAAGATTCTAAAGGCAAATATGGAAAATAACACAATTCTGAACAAAATTTAGCTCCTTTAATATTAAGACTAAATTTTCTTAAATAATCAAAGACTTTACATAATCAAATAATTAAAGACAACATGAAGCACACCAAACAATTCTGGTTAAGACACAAAATGTTTGCTAAGAGGTAAAGCAAACAAATCAAAAACAAAAACTTTCACATAAAGAATAGACCAAAAGGCCAAGAAAATTCTGTCCTTTAACAATAAGAAAATCAAATTCTAATTTTGCACCAGTGTACTTCTGATATTAAAATTAATTCTTTAAAAATGTAAATAAATCCATTCTTATCTTAGCCAGCTTGACCATGAATAAAATTATTTCCCAAGATTCCTTTTGCCCAAAACTTCTATGATTTTTTTATGTCCATTGATATTTTTGTCCTATTTTTTTTCCACTTTCTCATTCTGGAACAACAATCATTTTACTTTCCCTGTCTTCTTTTCATACACAGTTGATTCCTTTCACCCTTATTATTTCTAATAGTTTTAATTACATATGCTGATTAGAAACATAGCCCTTAGAATTCTTAACTTTTAGTGAAAACTAAGAAACAAGCAATTGTGGACTGCTTCCCTAGCATTCTGTGGACTGCCAAATTTATAAACACATTTCATAATTTTCAGAAGTACATTGTTCCTCATAATAAATTTCTCAATGTAGCACAAAACATGTTTATTACTAGATACACATATCTTTAGTTCCTCTGTAAAAGGAAGCCAAAAGTAGATATATTTCCATTTAGTAATTAAAGTTTCAGTATTTTATTTTATTTAGAAATGATCTAAAAAAAACTTTTTTTGGTTTATTTATTTATTTTGAGAGTGAGACCATGAGCATGGGAGGGTAGAGAGAAAGGCAGCGGCGAGAATCCCAAGCAGACTCCAGGCTGTCAGTGCAGAGCCCAACATAGGCTCCATCTCAGTGAAATCATGACCTAAGCCAAGATCAAGAGTCGGCACTTAACTGACTGAGCCACCCAGGCACCCCACAAATGATCTAGATAGTCAATGCATATGTATGATTTAAATTAAGATTCCAAGTTACCAAAAATCTTGAAAGCTATTTTTTAAGTAGACATGCCATAAAGCATAATTATTATTGAAAAGCTCATTTATATTTTTATCTTACTTACATCTATTTAATTTACTTGTTCTTACCAATTATGCTAAGATTACTCATGAAAATTTCATGCGACATTGAAGAGCTACCCATCATATGAAGTTTGCTTTTTTGCTGACAAATTCTGTAGCAGGGATAAGATAAGCTTATTTGGATTTTAGTAAACCGAGGTAGAATAAAAGTATTATATTTAATGCTGATAATTCTAAAGACATGTCTATTTTAATTAAGCCAGTAGATTTAAACTAGCTTTTATTTACTGAAGATTATCCTAGCACAGAAAGTAATCAAAACCACCAAGGATGACCATTCCCCAAGTCCAGATCTAAATATCTGCAACCCTTTTGAGATGAATAAGGGAAGTCTTACATTTGGGTTTAAAAAAAAAAAAAAGGTAGATGGGCTTTGAACTGTTTCCAGAGCCACATTTCTAATTCTCGTAGAGACTAGATTTCGTTGTTACTCTTAATTCCTCAAAGAATCAAATTGCAACCTGAATGATACCAAGAGTTTGCCCACACATCCAACTATATTATTTTCAGTTTTCTTCTTAGGTCAGGCAGAAGATCTTCAACTCAGATGGAAATCAAAGAATGCTATGTACTAGATTTACAGCTGTGTGTCCTTGCAATTTAAAATTAGTAAATCCTTCCACAAAGAGCTCAGGCTTTTCCTCCCCTATGGGTACATAGTTTCCTTTTAGCTTAGGGGAGAAAAGGCCTTTAAAAAAAGTTCCTACCAGGCTTTCAATTTGACCAACTTCTGACCACAGAACTACTTAAAAAAAAAAATCATTTCAAATGCCTTGTGGGGTTTCAGCCACAACAAACAGCAAATACTCCTGGCAGTACTGAAGGACCCCTTGGATACAACCATCTAGTGCTCCAGAGCCACTTCCCAAAATAACTGACTTCAACAATTTCCTCCCCCCAGAGCTGGAAATAGTTGGTTGGACCTTAGCCACAAAAGGAATACTACACACACTTCTGTCCAGCCACAGCTGGGGGGACCTCAACCTGAGAGTCTGGTCTGCACACACAAGAATCTGCATGCCCCAGTCAGGTGGAAAGCCATGGCAACTTCTTGGGACACAAAACAAGAGAAAGAGGGCAATAACCATCCCTGGAAAAGAAAAGTATTGACGACCAATGCATACCTGAAAGCAAATCACAATTCACCATTCCAAGATCTAATTCTCACAAACGTTTTTTGTCTGCCCATCTGAAAGGAAGGTGCAGCATGAAACTAACTTTCTCTCTGAACTAGGCGACACAGCGATCTGGGATAGTTGACTTTGAGAAAATTTCTTACTCACCCTTTGCCAGTTTCTGCAAGTTTTCCCAGGATCCTGTCTGCAGAATCTGGAGTAAGTGGAACATCCAGGTGGGTCTATAAATAGTCACCAAAGCTGTAAAGAAGGAAAAAAAATACTAATTTTCACTCTATGCATGATAGTGAGTTCTCAGGTGTAATCCCTTTTTCTCTAGAGTACTTCATAAATTGATAAATTCATCTGGATTAAAAGTTCTCAGCTGTGTCCACTGAAATTCAAAATTACCCTTGGTAAAGTTAATCTACTTGTTTGGCATTAAAAATAAGATTTTACTCGCCTGAGGTCTCACACTGGACCCAGTCCGGTTTAAGTCAGGGCCAGTCTGGCCTGGATCTGGTCTAGTTTCTAAATCATGTTGAACCCCCTCCGGAATAATTCCAGTTCCCAGTCAGATCGGCCCCCACCCCCGCTGTGGTTTCTGAATTGGACCCAGTTCCAGCCCAGACCCAGTCCGGCCAGCACCAATTCCGGTTTCGACGTGGAACCTGCCTGATGTCACCTCTCACCCAGCCTAGTTTCCAAGTCAGACCCAATCAGACACAGGACGCAAGGTCGGGCCAGCCCCAATTCTAGTTTCTAAGTGGGACCCGGTCCAACACTAGACTCAGCCTGGTTTCCAAGTTGTTCCCAAGTTATCACTTCCATTCCAACCACAGGTCCAGTTCCGTTTCTAAATCTGACCCAGTCCGACTGCGGACCCCGCCCAGATTCTAGTTCTTACCCAGCCCGAGACAGTCCCCAGCCCCGGTTTCTAAGTTGGAGCCAGTCTGACTCTGAACCTGCACCAAGTCCAGCCCTAGATCTGGTCTGCTTTCTAGGTGGAAGCCCAGTCTAACACTGAACACAGCCTTGTTTCTAAATCAAACCCGGTTTGATCCCAGGTCCAGTCCCACCCACACCAAATTGTTTCTAAGTGGGACCTAGTTCAGCCCCAAAGCCAGTCCAGTTTCTAAGTCAGACCCAATCCAACTGTGGATCCTGCCCAGATTCTAGTTCTTATCCAGCCCAACCAGAGAGGATCCTGGTTTCTCAGACAGCCCCAGCCTGACCCTGGACCCGCACCTCTCCAACCATGAATTCCTTCTAGGTTCTAAATGAGGCCCAGTTCAGCCCTGGATTCCTTCCAGTTTCTAAGTGATACCTAGTCCAGTTCCTAAGTCAGACTTATGTGCTGCACCAGCCATTTCTAAATCAGACCCCATTCATCTCATGCATAGTCCAGCCTGCATCCAGTCCAGTTTCTAAGTGGGACTTACTCAGTCCAAGTGGCTGTTTTCCAGACCAGCCCAAAAAAAGAAATAAAGAAATGCTCAAAGTCTGCAAGCTCATAATGCAAAGACTGCAGAGTTAGGATCCCCAGAGGCACTTAGGCACCATGTTGAGAAGGGAGAAAACAGCAAGCCCAAAAAACTCAACAGGACCCTATGCCAGGTGGCTTGTAGCTCCTCAGAGTTATGGGGGTGGGGGTGGGGCAGTCAACTATGGCTCCCTCTTCTGACAAGAGAACTGCTGAAAGTAAACTGAGGCAAATTAGAAAATTTAAAAGTTTATTTGAGCAAAAATCAATTTGAATTGAGCAAAATCCGAGGTAGCAGATAGAAAGGAGCTCTGAGGAGCAGCACAAAATGACTTTATAGGCATAAGGGAAGTGGGATAAGGAAGCTGGAGGAAGCAAAAAGCAAGTTGGTTATTGCCAAGTTTATTTGGGGGATGGCAGGGGGTCTATCAGGGACATTACCTAACTAACGTGCTCATCAGGTGTTAGGCTGGTTGTAGATTTCTTTTCTGAGAGAGCTGAAATTCTAGTTAAATCTCAGTATGGTGATTGGAGTGAAGCATAAAATCTATTTGGGGCCTATTGTCTTATTTTTAGCATAATTTACCACCATATCTCCCATTCAAAACAGACACAGATAAAATTGCAAAATACTCAAAGTTTTCTGTGTATCTATGTGTGTGTATTTGAACTTGAGATTAGTTTGCTAAGATTTCCCAGCTTTACTTGAAAGAAATGTGGTACTTACAACATTTCTGGCTTTTAATATCGTCCAGGGAGATATAAAGCCCTGCAGAAAACTGTTTTCTGTCAAAATCACAATGGGCCTGAATATTTTAGCAATTTCAACAACATTAGGTAGTCTGAGCAGGCTGGTCATTGACCAGTTGCTCACCCCTATCAGTTGCATTGGCATTTAACTTGTCACTTTAAATTAGAAAGGCAACAAAAGTTTAAGAAGGTTACTAAAGATTTAATCCCTCACTAAAAAGAAAAAAGGTACTACTGAATTACATACAGAAGTCATCTTCTCCATCTAATTTTGGGGAAAGAGTATCAGGGGGTGTCTTTCAGAAATTTTGCTTTCATGATGTTCAAAGGATGCAAGCTCTAGGAACTACTAAGAACCCACATGAGTTGCTATTGTAATACCTGTCGAACGAGAGGAAGACGTAGTAAATATTTGTGAGGGTTGCCTGGTTCAAGGAAAAGCAAGTTGAGTGGTGTATGTAGCCACTGCGATCATCCATTTGGAAGCTGTAATATTCCGGTTTGCCTTTCAGTGACAAGACCGATGCGGTAAGCATGCAGCAGAGAGTAAAAGAACCTCTTTTTTTCTCATAAAGATGCCACTCTCATGAATATCCATATATAAGTTTATAAGGAGAGTTTACAAATTAAAAAATAAAACCTCGGTCCCTTAGAAATAGTTGACTCTTCTCTTCTTCTTAAAATCTCAGAAAAGGAGCTTCACCCATCCATCATGCAAAAAGGACTCTTCCAGATGGGCTATTTTAGTCTATTTCTCTCCCCAAATAACTTTTCATTGAGTGGTATTTTGACCAATGTCAACAGACAAGTCAATTAAATTTTTGAAAAGCTGGGTTTTTTTGATATTTCCTTCTTTTGAACTAAGTGCTTGTTTTGTTAAATACATACAAAACAAGTGGACTCGTTGACCTGTAATTATGTGGTGTTGAGGAAGTTCTCGGATAAGCTTGTAGCAGTATGAACACAATGCTCGGCAGAGATAAATAATACACTCTGTTGGAGTAAGTGTTTCAAGTGTGGAGGAAGGCGTGACTAAAACACACAATGCGAAACCATGAACCCACGCATATATAATTGGGTGGTAGATAGAGATAGAAGTGCTGAAAGGAATATGTTAACAGGAAAAAAAATTGCTGTGTTCAGGACACGAATATATTATCCTGGAGACACATTAGCTGTAGCTGATTACTGAGTATCTTTTTAGTTTGCAAAGGAAAATTACCTTGAGGTATCAGCTCAGCTTTATGTATGCTATCTCATTGTTCCATAGCCTACAGAGCTGCCTGCCTCTCCATGTGATCTCAACAACACAAAATTACCAAAGCAAAACAGCCCCTAGAAGTTGTTTGTTCCTTAATATGTTCCCAAGCTTAGTTATGTAAAATAACCGTAAGACTCTTAAGCAGTAAACTGCACTGTCATCTGTATAGATACCCAATGAGAGATGTACACTGTTACTAGAAACACATAAACACATTTTCCTTGACAAATACTGTTGAGAGACCATGCTGATGTTACCCACAAACCTATTCCTTGAAGACAAAGAAAAATTACTCTAACATTAGAGATCTACCTTATTAAAAATATGTGAGGGGAATTGTCGGAACAGTCAGACTTCTGTAGCCTGAAACATCCCAGCGGCATTCAAAAGATCACTCTATGCCTACGTTGTGTATTTGTTGTCTTATAGCCTGAGCAATGCTAAAGAAATGCAGAAAAGTCACAAGAAAACAAAAAATATATATAAAAATTTTTAAAAGTTTATCCTTCTTTAGTAATTGGGAAGAGTATTTTTAAAGTAAATATGTCACAGTGAATTGAGAAGAATATAACACTGAAGTCAGTAAAATATCATTCTTAAGAAAGGACCCAGAAAAAAAGGAAATAGGAAAAATATACTTTATTTTTTAACAGGCATGCATACTGATAAGAAGGACTGAGAAGCAGAAAAAAGTTGGTTACCACTACAGAAATGTCTTCTAGGAATATAACTGAACAAAGAAATTCAAGTAAGCTTAAAGAAACACACACACACACACACACACACACACACACACACACACAAATATCCTAGAGTCAATCTCTGTGTGGCACTTGGTATTAGGAGAACAATGGTAGTCTCTGTCCTAAAAAATAATTCACAATCTAACATATAATCCACAAATGTATTTTAAGAAGGATGATATTTATTAAAAACCTGTCTCTTTTCCGCCAAATTGTAAAAATTGCTCACAAAAAATCCAAGTGAATGAAACAGAAACTAAGTGGGAATATGAGACAAATAAGTTTAGACAAATAAGCCACAAGTAAGTTCAGTTCAAAATATTCATGCTACATGTTTGTAATGAAGAGAAAAATGGATATCAGATCACAGGAAACAATATCTATCACATAATTCTATAAGATAATGTATGCAAAGTACCAATACACAATAGATACTTCATCTTAAGATCTTCCTTTGACATCATTAGCTCGACTTAAATATCTGGCATACAGACGCATTTGAGATCAGTAGTTTAAAAATAACCATGTTAGGAACTTCTCCTTGCCTACATAAAATTTGACCTTTGTGATAATACAGGTAGTCAAAACTACATCATCCTTCATTTCCCTAATGGTAAAGCTCTTAAAACTTGCTAGCACAGATTTCCTCTTCCTTTTTTTTTTTTTTTAATTTATTGTCAAGTTAGCTAACATATAGTGTAGTCTTGGCTTCAAGAGTAGATTCCAGTGACTCATCACTTACATACAACAACCAGTGCTTATCCCATCAAGTACCCTCCTCAATGCCCTTAACCCATTTTCCTCACCCCCACTTCCACCAACCCTCAGTATGTTTTCTGTATTTAAGAAAACATTTATGGTTTGCTTTTATCTCTGTATCTTATTTTTTCTCCTCTTCTCCTACGGTCATCGGTTAAGTTTCTCAAATTCCACATGTGAGTGAGATCATATGATAACTGTCTTTCTCTGACTGACTTATTTCACTTAGCATAATACCCTCCAGTTCCACCCACTCTGTTGCAAATGGGAAGATTTTATTCTTTTTGATTGCTGAGTAGTATGCCATCGTATATATTACCACATCTTCTTTATCTATTCATCAGTTGATGGACATTTGGGCTCTTTCAGTAATTTGATTATTGTTGACAGCCCTGCTGTAAACATTGGGGCACATGTCCTCCTTTGAATCAGCACTCCTGTACACTTTGGATAAATTCCTAGGGTCACAGTGTAATTCTATGGTTAATTTTCTGAGGAACCTCCACAATGTTTTACACAGTGGCCACACCAATTTGCATTCCCACCAACAGTGCAAGAGGGTTCCCCTTTCCCCACATCCTCACCAACATGTGCTATTTCCTGAATTGTTAATTTTAGCCATTCTGACCAGTGAGGTGGTATCTCAATGTGGTTTTAATTTGTATTTCCCTGATCATGAACAATGTTAAGCATCTTTTCATGTGTCTATTTGCTTTCTGGATGTTTTCTTTAGAAAATATCTATTCCTGTCTTCTTCCCATTTCTGTACTGGGTTATTTGTTTTTTGGGTATGGAGTTTAGTAAGTTCTTTATAGATTTTTGATGCTAACCCTTTATCCAATATGTCACTTGAAATTATCTTCTCCCATTCCATCAGTTGCCTTTTAGTTTTATTGATTGTTTCCTTGGCTGTGCCACAACTTTGTACCTTGATGTGGTCCCAATTGTTCATTTTTGCTTTTGTTTCTGCTGCCTTCAGTGACATGTCAAGTAAGAAGTTGCTGCGGCTAAGGTCAAAGAGGTTGCTGCCCGTTTTCTCCTATAGGATTTTTATGGTTTCCTGTCTCACATTTAGGTCTTTCATTCATTTTGGATATTTTTGTGTATGGTGTAAGAACGTGGTCCAGTTTCATTTTTCTGCATGTTGCCGTCCAGTACTCCCAGCACCATTTGCTACAGAGACTGTGTTTTTTATTTCATGAGCTTTCTAGTTTTCAGTGTACAGATCTTTTACGTCTTTGGTTAGGTTTATTCCTATGTATTTTATGGGTCTTGATGCAATTGTAAATGGGATCAATTTCTTGATGTCTCATTCTGTTGCTTCATTATTGGCATATAAAAATGCAACTGACTTCCATACATTGATTTTATAGCCTGTGACTTGGCTCAGTTCATTTATCAGCTCTAGCAGTTTATTGGTGGAGTCTTCTGGGTTTTCCATGTAGAGTAGCATATCATCTGCAAAGAATGAAAGTTTGACTTGTCAAATTGGATGCCTTTTATTTCATTTTTTGTCTGATTGCTGATGCTAGGACTTCCAACATTGTTAAACAACAGTGGTAAGAGTGGACATCCCTGTCGTGTTCCTGATCTCAGGGGGAAAGCTCTCAGTTTTTCCCCACTGAGGATGATATAAGCTGTGGGCCTACCATATATGGCTTTTATGGTGTTTAGGTATGTTCCTTCTTTCCCAACGTTCTTGAGGGTTTTTATTAAGAAAGGATACTGTATTTTGCAAATAATTTATCTGCATCTATTGACTGCACCATATGGTTCTTATCCTTTCTTCCATTAAGGTGAGTTATCACATTGATTGATTTGTGAGTACTGAACCGGCCCTGCAGCCCAGGAATAAATCCCACCTGATTATGGTGAATAATGCTTTTCCTACACTGAATTCTAGTATCTCTTTGAAATATTTCCATCCATGTTTATCAGGGATATTGGCTTGTAATTCTTTTTAGTGGGGTTGTTGTCTGGTTTGAGAAATAAGGTAATGCTGGCTTCCTAGATTGAATCTGGAAGCTTTCTTTCCATTTATATTTTTTGGAACAGCTTGAGAAGGATAGGTATTAAGTGCTTTAAATGTCTGGTAGAATTCCCCTGGGAAGTCATCCAGCCCATGGCTCTTATTTGTGGGGAGAATTTTGATAACCGATTCAATTTCTTCACTGGCTATGTGTCTGTTCCTATTTTGTATTTCTTTCAGTTTGAGTTTTGGTAGTATGTGAGTGTCTAGGAATTTGTGCATTTCATCCAGATTGTCCAGTTTGTTGGCATATAATTTTTTCATAGTATTCTTTAATAATTGTTTGTATATCTGTGGTGTTGATTGTGATCTCTCATCTTTCATTTGTGGTTTTATATATTTGGGTCCTCTCTCTTTTCTTTTGGAGGAGTCTGGCTAGGTGGTGATCAATTTTGTTTATTTCAAAAAACTAGCTCTTATATTCATTGATCTGTTCTGCTGGGGGGTTTTTTGAATTCTATATTTATTAATGCTCTAATCTTTATTATTTGTCTTCTTTTGACTTTGGGCTTTATTTGTTGTTACCTTTCTAGTTCCTTTAGGTGTGAGGTCAGCTTGTGTATTTGGTGCCTTTCTTGCTTCTTGAGATATGCCTGAATTGCAATGTATTTTCCTCTTAGGACTGTCAATGAATTCATGAGCTATTCATGGGCTTGGGAAAGACAGATTTTCTGTCTGTGAATAGTCAAAACTAAAAATGATGGTATAAAAGTATACTGTGCAATCGTATTATCATTTGGGTGAGTACGGAATCTTTCATGAGGACGACCGTAAACAGCAACACATGGGGTGTGTGGGTGGCTCAGTAGGTTAAGCAATGTGACCCTTGATTTCAGCTCTGCCCATGGTTCCTGAGTTTAAGCCCTGCATTGGGCTCCTCATTGACAGTGCGGGGCCTGCTTGGGATTCTCTCTCTCTCCCTTCTCTCTCAGCTCTTTCCCTGCTTACATGTGCGCTCGCTTGCTCTCTCTCTCTCCCTTTCTCTCAAAATAAATAAAACTTAAAAAAAAAAAAGAGCAATACATGTGTAGATATGCATCTGTGCTGTTCCTTATTTATTTAATTATCAGATATACTCCATTATTCTGCAAAGTACATTTCTAGAGCAGGTAAAAATTAGGATCATTCTTCTTCCCTTATTCTACCTTGTCTATGGGCAATGGATGCACTTCTGTGTGGTTGAAGTTCTCCCCTTGCTATCTGCTGGATACCTCCTGGGGTATGGTCCAATCCTTTTCTTGTCAAGATCTGGACACTGTAGGTGAGTCAGATATTGTTAATCTCTATGTGACATCCCCATTCTCTTTGTAAGCTTTTATGTTGCCTGTGTCATCAAATCCCTGTATTGAATTATCTATTTAAAATGCTTGGAATGGTTTCTGTATCCTGGCTGGATCCTGCCTGATATGATTCTCGGGTGTTTGTTTCTATAATATCAATTACACGTATCTGCAATTGAAAGAGCACTAATATGATTTGGTATCTGTGAGTAGATTATTATTTTTTAAAATATAATCCTTTTAAAAAGGAAGAATATTTGATTTGATAGAGTTATGACTAAATTCAGCCCAAAATGTTTTTAAATCTGACCACCATGCAAGCTTAAAATTTTAATCTCTTTTAAAAAATCTGTAAAAAAAAAAAATCAAAGACTGAAAACTTTGGGACAAATATGTGTCAGTGTGTGCACTTTCAAGGAAGATACCATCCAAGGTAGGTGGTGCATATTTGCTAACGTTGATACATTATAAGAGTTGATATGTTATTTATAAGAAAGCAAAATATTTGTTTACAATCTAGCAGAAAGACCAACAAATTTACCTTTACCTTTAGTCCTAATAACTAGGTCCATAAAATTTTTAGTAAGAAAAAAGAGATCAAGAAGGGCATCTACAAGTCAAAATAACTACTGAGGAACTCTTATCCTCCCAAAGTTAACCAAAAAAATGCTTAATAACACATTTCTTCAAGGAATAGAATCCCTCTGATACCCAGGATACCAATGGCTTTCCTTTACTTATGAAAAGCATAATAAATTTTCAAAGTACACTGCAATGCAGTATGGTATCAAGTGCTATTTTTTGTCATTGGTGATTCTGAAGCACAGTTTAGCCAATGTACATCTCTTGAGAAAGCTTCAGGTTGTATAGGTAATCACTTGTGGTTGATTAAAGATGATGTTTATTCTGATTTTATAATGTGGCCTGGGATGTAGTTCTGGACTGTACCGATGCTTCATTGAGAGAATCAGTTATGACTTAATATTGTTTTGACTTACAACACCGTTTCCCATAGGGTGACTTACTTCGAGATATTAATCTACATAAATTACACCAATATATATTCCACCCTTTTTCAACTGTCAAAACTCTGAAAAACAAACAAACAGAATGAAAGAAAGCCCAGTGTTGAGACTTTAGAATATCAAAAGACATCCAGAAGTAAATATGAATCTTTTCTGAAAATATTCTACTTTCTCCTCTCTTGCCCTCCTTTGCTGCCTCCCCCATTCTCTCTCCTATCCTCCTTTCCTACCATTCATTTCTCTCTCTTTCCTCCCTCTCTCATTTTCCCTTCTCTCTCCTTTTCTCTTCTTCCCTCTTTATCTTACCTCATTCAGTAGGAAGTTGGTGTATGCAGTCTCAAAAATCTGCATTTTTTCCACAACCTTCTCTGGTGGCTTTTCTATATACTGATATTTGAGAATCACTGAATTAAAGTGTTGCTTAATTGTTTATTATTCTATTTTCCTCAGAAAAATAAAGTCCAGGAGATATCTATATACCAGTTCCAGAATTGCTTCTCTCCAGTCTTAGAAATTTATGGTTATCCTCTATCGCTTATTAAGGTAAATGTAATTGCAAATTTTAGGTGGACAATTAAAAACAAATATTGCTATTTGGTAAGGAAGTGCATAACCCAGATGATCTTGAATTCTGAGTCTTCATATAAGACTCCGTTCATTGAAACTTATTTTCAGTTCAGTTATATAAATTACCAAATCTCCATAAGTAAAAAATAACATACGATATTTTTTTATCTCAATCATGTAATTTTAGAAAAGTCAGTTATCCTCAGGTGATTGTCTGTTAAATATCAATAATGGTAAGAAAAATAATTATTATTGTTCTTGTTATACTGGCAATACCTATTTCCATTTTATTTTTTTAATGCTTTTTATTTTTTTTGAGAGAGAGAGAGAC
The DNA here is from genome assembly GCA_004023785.1 of Mungos mungo. NCBI lineage: Eukaryota > Metazoa > Chordata > Mammalia > Carnivora > Herpestidae > Mungos > Mungos mungo. The sequence goes on from PISW01011497.1 coordinate 17,237, forward strand.
AGAGAGAGAGAGAGAGTGCGATCAGGGGAGGGTCAGAGAGAGAGAGGGAGACACAGAATCTGAAGCAGGCTCCAGGCTCCGAGCTAGCAGTCAGCACAGAGCCCGACGCGGGGCTCGAACCCACAAATTGTGAGATCATGACCTGAGCCAAAGCTGGACGCTTAACCAACTGAACCACCCAGGCGCCCCCCTATTGTCATTTTAAAATACATATTATGTGCCAAACACTTTGTATTCCTAGAATCTTTACAACAAAGATTGATTGATATTAATGTCTGTATTTTCAAATGAGAAACTAAAGTCTATAAAATTTGAGCAACTGGTCTAAGATTTCAAAGTTAGCAAGCAGCTTAAGTGATATTTGAATCTAATCCTATCTCTTTAATAATTTTTTTCTCTTATGTCATGGGAAACTTTCCATAAATTAGTATATTTTGATTTTGAACAAGAGCAAATCTACACTAAATGCACCTGTTTAGGAAGAGAACTTCATATATACAAAGAAATAAAATTTTTATTAGATATAGTGATTTATTCACTCAGAAAGTATTGACTGAGATTCTAATTTGTACCAAAGGTAGCTAGGAAACATAATATGTGAGCTTTGGGAGTCATGTTTTCCAATTAATTCAGGTTGATGTGTGTAGTTAGCCCGTGGATAACGACATGCATTTGTAAAGGAACAAACCAGTGCTGATGGCACAGGTCAAAAAGAATGATATGGTGGTGGTGTACTAGCAAATGCTCAACAAGAAATTCTCTGTGGGTGGGAAGGAAAGGACAGGAGTCCTGATTTGTACCTTTTTTTTTTTTTCCCATGGTTTATATACTACTGTGACTTATTCCCTATTAAAGTGTCACATCACTGAACATGGATTTGGGTAGAGATGCGCATAATATACAAGCTGTCTCTAGCACACCACTGTATGGTAATAGAATTCATTATACATGTTCATTAAATTAAACCCTAAACCCCTAACTGGCCTTTAGGTGTCTCATTTCCATGATGGAACTTGCAAGAATATGAACATTTCCAAATGTTACACTTTATTAATTGCAGTGTTGTTTGGATCATTTCATTGGCAGTCAGAAGCTAAATAAACTTGTCAGATTATAAAGAATTCATTTAAGAAAAGTGTCCATTATTCCCTTTGTTTCCTGGCTGTCATTATCTCCAACACTTAGCTCTGGGCCCAGATTTTTTTTTTCTTTCTTTTTCTTACTTTCATCTTCTTACAATAAGATATACTAGGCTTACTGATAACAGGGAAACACGGAAGAAAAGGGATATAAAAATGTGAAGTAGACATCACTATAATTCATGCTAACAAATATTAATTCAGACAGAGTGTGATTAATTTGGCTTAAATGAACTGGTTCCTCCCAATTACAAATGTGTTAGAAGTAGGCGGTGGAGAGTGACTATTGAATCTTAATACATAATATATTAAACCATGCAAAATGTAGAGACTACTCATAAATATAAAATTGCCAAACAAGTATAACTCCATTAAACCACAATAAAAAATAAAGAAGGAAGAAAAGAAAATCAGTAGTCCTTATATTATTTAATAACAGCAAAAATGGAAGTCTCCCATGCAGAACCTGTACAGGGGTTTCTAATTCCTCTGATACCAAGAAGACTCCTGTTGAAGCCTCCATCATTAATGTTCTTCCAATTGAAACTACCTCCAAAATGATGGTCCAGATACCCATCCTTCATGTCTCAATGGGGAGCCCAACTCTAACCCAATTAGATAGAAATAGTCATTCCTCTGCTTTAATAGGACCCATGTGATTGCAAAACAAAGTAGACATTAGTCACTTTAAAGGCCATCAGGGGGCATACAAGGTTGCCTGCCTTACATTTTCTGCTTTAAAAGTTTAGATGTGGAACAATGAGAAACACAAGTATCTGGCCACATTGACTACTGTCCATAGGCCTCTCCATCTTTGGCCTCTAAGGGTATTATTATTCTTCAAGAAACATCATCAAGTCAGAAAGTAACACTAAGAAGCATCCTGTGGAAAAAGGTCCAGGAAGAAAGGAATGATGTAAAATGACAATGGTTGCATTTTGACAAATGTTGTAGGTTTGCTCAAACTTCCTTTTCATTCTCTACCCCTCGGGAAAATTATTTTTTTACTACCATAAGGCAGAAACTTATACTAGTGGACTGGTATTGCTGATGATAACATGCCATCCTCTTTTAAAAGGAGGCCAAAATAGAGACCTTGTACATGTCGAAAAACACTAAGGTTCAATCTTGTTTCTTATACCTCTTTGGTAGAAGGGGTGAGCTACTTGGTCAAGGGTGATGCTGTTAGAATGAGCTTTTCTGTATTGTTTTTGAAGCCTCTTTATTTGGTGCTTGGAGAATTATTCGACAATCAGAAGCTTACAATGACTCTTTATCATTACGAATACCTACATACACGCACACACACACACATACACATGCTGAATATTGGCTATGATTTCTGGATCCAGCCCTTATTACAGCCCTTATTATCTCTGCGATCTTGAATAAGACATCCACGATACAGAAGTGGGCCTCTGTATCTTATGTGCAAAATGAAATAACACGTATTATCTAATTCATAAGGTTATTCCTAAGTTCAAGGAGATAACAGAATAGAAATGCTTAGCAAAGTCACGGACATCATACCAGTGCTTAGAAAGACCTGTTGTTACTAGTAATACCTATTTATGGTATTATCTAGAGCTCAAAATATAAGAAAAATAACAGTTAGATAGAATGCTTAGTCTTTTTTTTCCCCAATGATGATCACACACATAAAGATGGGCATACACCTACATTTTCTGCTTATGGTCTGAAACTGTTTTGCAATTTGTTTTCCCACACCCCCAGTACTCAGAACTATGTTCTTCATAAGGGCTCAACAGATATTTGTTGAAAGAGCTGATTCGAGATAAAATAATGTATTCTTATGTTATATATGTGTATATATATATATATATAAAGTAACAACAAGAATGTGGTAAAATTTCTCCCTGGATTTAGTTATTGAAAGCATTTTTACTTCATTAAGCCTTTGGTAGAATAGGTTAATTCAGTACAGTAGAAGGATGAGTTGTGAGAGTTGTATAATCAAAGTCTGGCTTGAATGGTGCTAAGACACATCTTCACCCAGAAGTTCTTATAAATACCCAATTTTAATAGAGTATAGATGATCACATATACATTTTAATTCATTGTAATTAAGTGATTGATAAACAGCAGTTTCCCTTTACGGCTATAAATAGTCAAGTAGCACATGTAAGTTTTAATTCTGAAGGAAAATGATCTTATGAGGACTTCCAGATTTGAAATGATAGCACAGCCTGAGATACTCATGCACAACTGCTAATGCAGTTGATTATTTTTCTGGATTTAATGCCCAATTAGTCTCACGAGTTAATAGGTTGTTATTAATCGAATATATCTTAAAATATTCTAAATCAACTACTATGCCCTGAAAAATGCTAGTTAGTGTTATATACAAACACCAACTAAGAAAACAATACATCTGGTAGTTTTGTAGATCTCTAGAATTCATTTATTATAAGAATCATGCTTTTCCTGCAAATAAATCCCATGACATACAACAATCTGACATCCCATAGTTGAGCAGTATCTCTTTAACAAATCATTATTAGGGTACCTGGGTGGCTCAGTTGGTTAAGCATCCGGCTTCGGCTCAGGTCAAGATCTCACAGTTCATGGGTTGGAGCCCTGCATCAGGCTCTGTGCTGAGGAGCCTGCTTCGGATTCTGTGTCTCCCTCTCTCTCTGACCCTCCCCTGCTCATGCTATCTCTCTCTGGGTCTCAAAAAAATTTTTTTAAATCATTATTATGTTTTTAAATATCACTTTCATCAATGTTTGGGTTTAGAGCCTATCTCATTGATTACCAATCATTTGCTGTGATTTAGTATAGCAAATTAGTTATAAATATCTGTGACAAAAAATAAATAGTGTAGGTGCAATCTATTATTTATCAAGGTTAGTGTTATTTTATTTTAGAGAGTCAAAACAAGACCAAAAAAAACATATCATATAACCCAATGCTTCCTGCACTTTAATGTGCCTTGGAGCACTGGGGGGTTATGTTAAAATACAGATTTTCACTCAGCTGGTAAGGGTAGGGAGATTCTGTACTTCGACAACCCCCCAGATGATGCAATTGCTGCTGATCTCTGAATCACACTTTGAGAAGCAAGGATCTAAAAGATTCCAATGTACCACAATGAGATACCACCTCACACCTGTAAGAATGGCTAAAATTAACAACTCAGGAAACAACAGATGTTGACAAGGAGATGGAGAAAGGGGAACTCTTTTGCACTGTTGGTGGGAATGCAAACTGGGGCAGGCACTCTGGAGAATGGTAGGAAGGCGTGTCAAAAAATTAAAAATAGATCTACACTACAACCCAGCAATTGCACTACTAGGTATCTATCCAAAGGATACAAAAATGCTGATTCAAAGGATCACATGCTTTATATTTATAATGTTCATAGCATGGCTATTGACAATAGCCAATTATAGAAAGAGCCCAAATGTTCATCAACTGATGAATTAGTGATCAAAATGAATGAAATTTTGCATTTGCAACAACACGGATGGAATTAAAATGCATTATGCTGAGTGAAATAAGTCAGAGAAAGACAAATGTATGATTTCACTCAAATGTGAAATTTAAGAAGAAAAAGACAAACACAGGGAAAAGGAAGGAAAAATAAGATAAAAACAGAGAGGGAGGCAAACATATGAGTATCTTAAACACAGAGAACAAACTGAGGGTGGCTAAAGGGGTGTCGGGTGGGGGCATGGGCTAAATGGATGATGGGCATTAAGGAGGGTGCCTGTTAGGATGAGCACTGGGTGTTATACGTAAATGATGAATCGATAAATTCTACTACTGAAATCATTATTACATTATACATTAACTAACTTGGATTTAAATTTTTTAAAAAGTTAAAAAAATATTCTAGTATAAATTATTCTAAGTTTAACTTATGGCAATTTTATGTTCTATAAATCAAAGTATAGGATTGCTAATTAAAAGTACAAGAAAAAATTTCCTACCACATCAAAGTCAGAGTATGAGATTTACAGTATTTATCAACATGATTTGCTTTAATCATTCACTCATAATATACTGCTGATGATATGTTAGCGGCCTGGAATGTCAGTAACTCTCACTCTCTTCTCCTATCGTTGTGACCATCTGGGAGAATGGAATGATGTGGAGAAGCCACAAATTCTTCTGCATAGCAGACCCTGGGGTTAAGTCTAACCTCAGGACAGAGGCAGAGAAAAAGCATGTCTCACTCTGAAAAGAAGTTTTTGTAAAGATGTTATAGATGGACACAGTTCTTACTTTAATATCATTGCTTCCTCCAAAATCTGTCTTCTCTATGATCACACCAAACCATATCTCTTATGAATATTTTTTTAAAAGGCTTTCGCCTTATTGAGTCTTGTATTCTCTACCTCATCCCAAGAAAAATAAGACCCTCCAGTCACTAATTTGCATTATAAAATTCTAAGCTTTCTATCTCCTAAAATAAATTACTTCCCATATACTTTGAACATAGTGTGCGTGTGTGTGTGTGTGTATGAAAAAAGTGTAATTTGTAGGAAAGAAAAGGATGTTTATTATCTAAGCAAAGGATGTCTATTTTCCTTAGCATTCTTTTGCTATTGAACAATGAAAATTCAACCTGAATTTAGTTTAAGCAAGATGGGAGATTTAGAATAAGGATATTGGGTTGGGCTTAGAAATGACTATACTAAGGGACTGGAATGCCTTTAAGAATCATGGAATGTTGTGCATTTTTGTTATTTTTTGTGTATTTTCCATACTATTTCTTTCTACACATATGATTTACTCTTTTGTCTTACTGAATAATAGCTTTCTCTGTTACCTAGTTGAAAGAGTGGCTACCGGCTACACCTGCTAAATTTTTATCTGACTTCTTCAAGTGAGCTTCCAAGAGGAAGACCAGCCTCTTTGTCTTCATTCCCAATTTGGAAGGAAGAGATTTTGAGTGCTTAAGCAGGGATAAAGATGTCCATTTCCAAATCAATTAGCTGTGGTTAGGAGATCTGCCCTCAGCTACCCAGTAACATCATGTTGGTGAGAACAGGATGGATATACTCAAAAAGGAAGAGGTTGGCAAACACCAAGACACTGTTTACTACAAATGGTGGCTATTATAAGGTTGACCCCCAGCATCCTTTCAACCAGTTCCCAATTCATAGCAGTCATATCATTTGGGTGGGATTGACCCCAGTTCCAAAAGGACTCTGATGTGCTTAATTATCACACTTCTATTACCCTTGCCAATTACTAGTTCAAGAATGGAGGGTCTAAGAAAATGTCGGTCAATAATATAAGAGGAGAAATTTTCTGGGGGATGTTTGGAAAGAGATCTTACTCTTAAGAAAAATCAACAGAAAGCTAGCCTACTGGCCAAAGGGAAAATAGGCAGTCACTTTCCTTAAAATTCCTTCACCAAAATTGGATACAAACCATTCGGATTTTCTTTTGTTAATCTGATAATTTTTAAATAACTCATGCCTCATGTCATCTTATATATTAATATATTCCTTGATGAATTGGCAATAATTCAAAGCAATCACCACACGGTACCCTCAAGAGCTTAAGGGGGAGGATGAAGTCTGAGGCAGTGCTTCCCATGGCTATTTTGCAGAAGGCGTCATGTAGTCTCAGAGCGCCTAGGACTGCACACAGAAATAAGTAGATTCATTTGTCTAAAGAAGACAGAGGATGAATTTCTTCACAATTTCCAACAGTATCACCATGAAATGAAAAAGCGAACACTTTAGGCTACAAATATGTTTTCTTAGAAAATGATCAATGGTTTGATCAAATGTTCCACTGTCCCTCCCTTCACACTGACTCGGTTCACATATTGGCCTTCAGAGAGAAAATTCTGACTGTACTTTTGATAAATATAAAGGTAGTTTGAGTGTCTTAGTCCTTAGATCAACCATACAGGTCATATTAATGTATTAAATAGGTTGAAGAGAGGATGGAAATTTTTTTACACAGCCTACACTATCTCTGACAGTTTAGTTTCAAAAACTTTTTTTTCAAGATGGCTATTAACAGTCTAGACAGTTTTCATATTTTTATTGTCTTTTAATTTTTTATGTCTTTATTTTGAGACACAGAGACAGAGAGCAAGCTGGGGAGGGGCAGAAAGAGAGGAAGACAAAGAACCTGAAGCAGGTTCCAGGCTCTGAGCTGTCAGCACAGAGCCCAACATGGGGCTTGAACCCACAGACTGTGAGATCATGACCGGAGCCAAAGTCAGACCCTTAACCAACTGAGCCACCAGGGGCCCCTAGACAGTTTTTAAGTAGCATATAATTTTTTCAAAAATTAAAATGTTAGAATAAGTGTACAATATGCTCTAAGATCTTTAGCTTCTTACTCCATGAGCCCCAATGATCAGTTTTGAGACAACACTCATTTGAAACCATTTTTATTATTTAACAGCTATTACTAGAGATACCCAGTATGACTCATCTGCTTACTATATCCTTTATTATAAGCATATTCACTTTATCTGAATTATTTCCTTCTAATGCATCAAACCATTATGAAAGAGAAGCTTTCTCATCAATATTACAGATGTCAATGAAGCTTATTAATGTGCCCCCAAATCACCCAGCAAATAAACAACATACCTCAGATTTAAATCCTGTCAGTCTATGGGGTGCCTGGGTGGCTCAGTCAGTTGAGTGTCCGGCTCTTGGTTTCAGCTCAGATCATGATCTCACAGTATATGGGTTTGAGCCCCAAGTCAGGCTTGGAATTCTCCCTCTCCCTCTCTCTTTCTCTTTCTGTCTCTCAAAATAAACAAATTTTTAAAATAAATTAAATAAATAAATAAATAAATAAATAAAAATCATACATGTCTATTTTATTCTTAAAGTTCTAGATTTTAACTAGTAAATATCATTACCAATTATTTTATGGACTCCAAATGTCCAATCAGAAATTTGTAGATAGGAGTACCTATTGGTTAAATACCCAACTCTTGATTTTGGCTCAGGTCATGATCTCATGATCAGGAAATTGAGCCCTGGGTCAGGCTCTGAACTAGGCATGGAGCCTGCCTAGGATTCTCTTTCTCACTCTCTCTCTTTCCCCCGCCCCTGCTTGTGTGCTCGCACACTCTCTCGAAAGAAAGAAAGAAAGAAAGAAAGAAAGAAAGAAAGAAAGAAAGAAAGAAAGAAAGAAAGGAAGAAAGACAGGAAGGAAGGAAGGAAAGAAGGAAGGAAGGAAGGAAGAAAGAAAGAAAGGAAGGAAGGAAGGAAGGAAGGAAGGAAGGAAGGAAGGAAGGAAGGAAGGAAAAAGAAAAAAGGAAAGGAAAAGAAAATTTGTGGGCTTTGTTTCTAAAGAGTTTGTGATATTTATGTAGTTGGCAACCAAACGTCTAGAGACTGTAGCTCAATGTTAGCAGCCTCTATTTTTCTGAATAATAAGGTGTTCTTTTAAAAACCACATGAACCTGTGAGGAAAAAGAAGCAGAGATTCCAGTCCAGTGTAAATGTATTGCCCAATATTAACTGTGCACATTTCCTGACATTCATATTCATCATGCCTGAACTTGAACTTTTAATTTTTAATCTTTATTTTCCACAAGTTTGTAAGTTATACCAACAAGTATTTTATGGGTCTTGACAGTCATATAAATTTTAGGCAAGCTCAATTCTATACACCTTCTTCCAGGAATGCTAAGTTTATATGGTAAAATTATTTTGTTTACATATAATATATGACATATGTGTGTGTCCTGAACAGGAAAGTAGGGTGGGGGTGATGGGAAAGTTTATATATAGTCCCTTCAGATAAATTCATCTTTGAACTAATTTCTTAATGCTAGTATGACTCAAAAATGACAGAAATGTAGAGGAATTATTGATAACACAATCCTCCACCGTTGATCCTTTGACTTAATCTTTTTTATTAGATTTCTTCTAATAGCTTATTTTAATCTTCATTTTCTGAATAGTGAATACATAAACACAAACATCAATATATTTCCTTCCAGTGCCTCAGTACTGAAATACTAGTACTGTTCTTTAAACAAGCATTAAAAATGCAAATGGATTTCAGAACTAGAATACCCACAAGTGAATTTTCATTTCAAAACATATTACCTTTGTGACCTTAGGCAAGTTATTTAATAGCTTAAGCCCTCATTTTCTGAGAATCATAGTAATACTTCTTCATAAAGCTGGAAGGATTATTTGATATAAGGATGCAATGAGTAGAAGCAAAAGACCTGGAATAGCTAACAATATATTGAAGAAGAAAAGCAAAGTTGGGAGATGGATATTGTCCAACTTCCAGACTTAGTATAATGCTACAGTCATCAAGACAGTGTGGTATTTTCAAAAGAGTAGGAAATAGGTCACTGGAACTGGAAAGACACCCCAGAATCAGATCCCCTAAAATACAGCCAACTGATCTTTGAAAGAAGAGCAAGGACAATACAAGGGAGCAAAGATAGTCTCTTCAACAAATGGTTTCTGAATGACTGGATATCCAAATGCAAAAAATGAACCTAGACACAGGACTCACCCCCTTCACAAATATCAACAAAAAAACGGATCATAGTCCCAAGTGTAGAATGCAAAAGTATAAAACTCCAAAGATAACATAGGAGAATAGCTATATGACCTTGGGTATGGTGACCCCTTCTTAGACACAACACCAATGATACAGTCCACAAAATAAATACTAAGGTGTACTCTGTAAAGATTAGAAACTTCTGCTCTAATTTAAGAGAATTAGAAGACAAGCCACAGAGTGGAAGAAAACTTTTGTTAAAAGGTCACATCTGCAAAAAGACTGTCATCCAAAATATATAATGAACTGGTAAAACTCAACAATAAGAACATAACCTGATTAACAAATAGGCCAAAGACCTTAAGAGACACCTCAACAAAAAAGGTATACGGATGGCAGGTAAGCCTATTAACTGATGTTCCATTTTAGAAGTCATCAGGGAAGCTCAGATTACAACGACAATGAGATACCACCACAAACTTTTTCGAATGGGGAAATCTGGAGCACTGACACCACCTGGAGCAACAAGAGCCCTGATACACTGCTTTTGGGGGATGCCAAACTGTACCGCTACTTTGAAAGACAACTTGGCACCTTCTTACAAAACTAAACACACTCTTATCATAAGATTTGCCAGTTGCACTCTTTGATATTTACCCAAATGAATTAAACTAACTGGAATTGAAATATAAAGTAAAAATATATTAAAAATTTAAATTTAAATTTAAAAAAGCCATATGTCCATATATAAAGTTGCACACCAAAGTTTATAGCGGATTTATTCATAATTGCCAGAATTTGGAAGCATTCAACATGTCTTTCAGTAGGTAAATGGTAAATGACATAATGTTATTCAGCACCAAAAAGAAATGAACTCTCAATTTATGAAAAGACATGGTGACTCTTAAATTCATATCACTAAGTGAAAGGGTCAGTCTGAAAAGTCTATGTACTAAGTGATTTCAATTAGATGACATTCTGGCAAAGGCAAAGTATGGAGACAGTAAATAGAGCAGGGGTTGGAGGTGGGGAAGGGATGAACAGGCAGAGCTCCGGGAATTTTTACAGCAGTAAAAATACTCCGTATGGTATTAGAGTAATGCATATATGTCCTTATAATTTGTCTAAACCCAAAACCAAGAATGAAACCTTAAGGTAAATTAGAACTTTAAGTGATTACAAGTTCATCCTTGATTTTTATTTTTTTTCCATAATATTTTATTGTCAAATTGTTTTCCATACAACACCCAGTGCTCTTCCCCATAAGTGCCCTCCACCATCACCACCACCTCTTTTCCCCCCTCGCCCTTCCCCTTCAACTCTCAGTTCATTTTCAGCATTCAATAGTCTCTCAAGTTTTGCATCCCTCTCTCTCCCCAACTCTCTTTCCCTCTTCCACTCCCCTTGGTCCTGCATTAGGTTTCTCCTGTTTTCCTGTTAGACCTATGAGTGCAAACATATGGTTTGGTTAAAAACCACCCTACTAAAGAATGATTGCGTTAACCAGGCAATTAGAGAAGAAATTAAAAAATATATGGAAACCAACGAAAACGAAAATACAACAATCCGAAATCTCTGGGACGCAGCAAAGGCAGTCCTAAGAGGAAAGTATATTGCAATCCAGGCCAATCTCAACAAACTAGAAAGAGCACAAATTCAAAATTTAACAGAGCACCTACTGGAACTAGAAAGGAAGCAGCAAGAGCACCCCAAACCCAGCAGAAGAAAAGAAATAATAAAGATCAGGGCAGAAATAAACAATATAGAATCCAAAAGAACAGTCAAGCAGATCAATGAAACCAAGACTTGGTTATTTGAAAAAATAAACAAGATCGATAAACCTCTAGCCAGGCTCCTCAGAAAGAAAAGAGAGAGCACCCAGATAGACAAAATCATGAATGAAGAAGGATCTATTATAACCAATCCCTTAGAAATACAAGCAATCATCAGAGATTACTATGAAAAACTATATGCCAATAAACTGGACAACACAGAAGAAATGGACAAATTCCTAAATACATATGCACTACCAAAATTCAAATGGGAAGAGATAGAAAGCATGAACAGACCGATAACCAGTGAAGAAATCGAATCCATTATCAAAAATCTCCCAAAGAATAAGAGCCCAGGGCCAGATGGCTTCCCAGGGGAATTCTACCAGACATTTAAAGCAGAGCTAATACCCATTCTTCTCAAACTAGTCCAAAAAATAGAAATAGAAGGAAAACTTCCAAACTCATTCTACAAAGTCAGCATCACCATGATACCCAGATCAGACAGAGACCCAGCCAAAAAAGAGAACTACAGACCAATATCCTTAATGAATACAGATGCAAAAATACTCAACAAGATACTAGCAAATCGAATTCAACAGCATATAAAAAGAATTATCCATCATGATCAAGTGGCATCCTTGATTTTTTTAAAAAAAAGGCTATCTTTCTGGTAAGTGATATTGACAGTCTGGGACCATGCATCTGTTGGTGGCACGGGTATGTGGGAAATCTCTGTTATCTCCCTCTCAATTTTTTTAATGTTTATTTTTATTTTTCAGAATGAAAGAGAGAGACAGAGTGTGATCAGGGGAGGGGCAGAGAGAGAGGGAGACAGAATCAGAAGCAGACTCCAGGCTCTGTGAGCACAGAGCCCAATCCAGGGCTTGAGCTCATGAACTGCAAGATCATGACCTGAGCTGAAGTTGGATTCTTAACCGACTGAGTCACCCAGATTCCCCCTCCCTCTCAATTTTGTGGTGAAACTAAAATTACTCTAAAAAATAAATTCTTTAAAAAAAGATAAAAGTTATCAGTGAGTCTTAAAGTTTGGTCATTTTGGTGCCAGCATGTGAAAAAGGTTTTCTGATATAATGGCACTAGATTTGTTACTCTATGCTTGTCTTTGCTCAAACTCAAAAGGTCTCTGTTTGCTCTTGTTATATACAGGATGGTCTTTGAGGAAATACATTTTATGTCTAATACCAACACTGAAGAGGAGAGGAAGTGGCAAGGAAAATATGTTTACTAAGGTTAACTATCTATTTTATCTCTTATAATAAAGTTTGACTGTTGATGTAGAAAAGATCCGTGAAATGTATTGTACGGATCCAAAGGAAGTCAGAAGTCACCTACTATCAGTCCTTGTTTATTCCCACTTAGGAATAAAACTCACTTTTATGCTTATTATAGTAATTCTAGTCCTGTGCTTTCCATGGAGAAAGAGAACATTTTTGATAAATCTCAGTTCTTTTTATACATTATTTTCACCAAGAGATTTAAATTGTCCATCCCCTTGTCAGAACTTCCAAAGCCTTTTGACAAGATACCTCACAGGCAGAAATATCTTTCTGCAAGGCTTAATTTATCTGCCTGATTTGCATATGGCACATAGAGTTCTTAAACCATTATCCATTTTATTATTATTATTATTGCAAAACGTCTTAATGATTGAATACTTCTCTAAGACAGTTGAAAATGTATTGAGTTTTCCACAGAAACCCAAAAATATAATTACACAAAATATATGAAATTTATATGAATAAGCAGATAGACTCATTGGATTATTAATGTGTTTATCTATAGCTAATACTTGAATCCAAGTCCAGAATTAAGAGTCTCATAAATGGATATTTTATAACAACCACAGGCATCTAACATCAAAGTCAATAAACTCTAGAGCTGTAAGGTCAAAAGATTGCATTTTTGAAGTTCATTATGAATTACATATAAGCAATCAAAAATGATTTATCACGTGAATTACCATATGTCCCCATTATTATAAAAGGACATTACACAAATTAAAAATTTTGTTTACATGGGGCAGAAGACTTGGTTTATATATGACAAGGGACTACAAACATGGTTTATATATTAAGGAAAATACTGGTAATTTTTTAAAATGTTACTTAAGAACTATAATAAATGTACAATTATTGTGAGAATTTCAGTAAAACTGTTGGTTCGGTATGCACAGGTATTCAATATGAAATCTATTTTGAGATGACATTAAATGAATATTTAAAGTGTTTTAAAAAGCAATCCTTTATATGAAAAGTACAGCATGAATCCAAAGCATAAGGATGAAGATACTTATAAATACCTAAACATCCCATAATTAAAGAGTCATGGAAACCACAATATAAAAGTCATAAACAGTAAAAATATGGCTGAGGTTGTTTGATTTGTGTCTTTTGGTAGACATTCTTCATGCTCTCACCTCTCATATATATTTTTTTAAATTTTTATTTATTTTTGAGAAAGAGAGCATGAGGGGGGACAGAAAGAGAGAGGAAAACACAGAATCTGAAGCAGGCTCCAGGCTCTGAGCTTTCAGGACAGAGGCCAACGTGGGGCTCAAACCCATGAACTGTGAGATCATAACCTGAGCTGAAGTTGGCTGCTTAACCAACTGAGCCATCCAGGTGCCCCTCGTGCATGTTTTAATTGATGGATTAAATCATTCAATCATTCCTTCACTATCATGTATGAAGTACATGTTATATGCTGGGAACTTTAACAGACTATAGAAAACGATGGTCTTGCCTTCACACATCTCATTTTCTGGAGGAAAAGAGAAAAGCAACTTCAACACAGCAAGTGATCTTCTGGGGAAAATTATATAGGAGAACAAAGTAGCATGGCACACGGAGCAGGAGCAAGACACTTGGATTTCAGAAATGCAAAGTGGGGAGATGTCCTCTAAGCTGAGACCTGAAGGCAAAACATGAAATAAGGGGCAGAGACAGGTGTAGGGGTTGTGTGTGAGAGAGAGGCAGAGACGGAGAGGGGGAGAAGGAGGGAGGGAGGGAGAGAGGGAGGGCGAGCAAGCGAGCGAGAGAGAGAAGTTTGAAAGAACATTCTGATTTCTGCAGCTTTGATGAGATTTGAGATTAAATGAACTTGGAGAGGAAACCAGTTGTAATATATTATCTCCCATCTTGCACACTGAGGCTGAAATGCCCTTCTTCCCAGCAGGAAAGATCTGAGAATCTCAAGTTAACCTAGAAAAAAGTAACTTGGGAAATTGATTTTCCATATGAAATTGGAGATTTCACAGGAAGGAGCAATATGCCATCCTAAGAGCTTCCAAAGGTGGCCATTTGGACCCCAGCCTCTATAATTCACAGAATTACATATGTGACAAGAGCTTTTTTGGAGCTGTGTTATATTCATTCTGACTTCTCATAGGAAACAATACCTCCTCCCCCCATCAAACATAAACACATACATACACACATTCACACACACACACATGCCTTCACTGATTTGCTGCCTCTCCAAGTCAGAATTCCTGCAGCAAAGACTAATATCTAATTTTGGATCCCAACGTAGCCTCTTTCTACACATGGAGAGGGAGTGGAGCCAGCTCCGTGGGGGCATAACCTCTGCAGTTATAGTGGGCCGTGTGCAAGCCCCCCACCCTTGATTCAATGCTCTACCACCACCACCTGGCATTCTTTATCATTTTTACCCAGAGAACCATGGATTTCCACTTTGCACTGTCTCACAAATTATGTGGTCAGTTGTGAGAGACAGAATGAGGACAGAATCATGAACTCTAGAATGTATCAGAGACATAAAAGCCTGCAGAACGAAAGATATGGAACCAATTCTCCATTCCCAGTCTTTCACTGAACCTCTTGACTGATTTTTCTACATCCGTGAGCTCCTTAAACATTTTTAATGAACGCAAATTCACTATTGTTTGTCTAAATTTACTCAAATATTGATTTGACCTTATCTTAAGCAACAATCCTTATGAAATCATGAGTCTCATGACCTGGTCATGTATTTTTCTAATATACTTGAGAAAACAAATGAATCAGTTTAAAAATCAAGGTCTCTAGGGGCTCCTGGGTGGCTCAGTCGGTTAAGCCTTTGACTTTGGTTCAGGTCACTATCTCCTGGTTAATGAGTTGGAGTGTGAGTTCGAGCCCCGTGTCCGGCTCTGTGCTGCCAGCTCAGAGCCTGGAGCCTGCTTCGGATTCTGTGTCTCCCTCTCTATCTGTCCCACTCCCACTCTGTCTCTCGCTCTATTTCTCAAAAATAAATATTTTTTAAAAATATATAAAACAAAAATAGATGTCTCTACCATACCACCTAACATCATTCTTATTTTTTTAATGTTTATTATTTCTGAGAGAGACAGAGAGAGAGCATGAGTGAGGGAGGGGCAAAAATAGAGGGAGACACAGAATCCGAAGCAGGCTCTAGGCTCTAAGCTGGCAGCACAGAGCCCAAAATAGGGCTCAAACTCACTAACCATGAAATTATGACCTAAGCTGAAGTTGGAGGCATAACCCATTGAGCCACCCAGGTGCCCTAAAATCTTTCTTAACACTCACAGAACCTTGCTGAAACAGCAAGGCATGAAACTTTTTCCCTTAAGCTAACAATCAAATTAATAAAGGTGCATATAGCACAGGCAAATGTCTCTTTGCAATATACTCTATATCGTTTTTATCATCAAGCACGTATAACTTTCTGTACTGTCCTCACATTGAAGAGTGCATCCCAACCAGGTGCCCAATTCTCCAGGCATGTGGTAAGGCATCTTAATGAAAGATCTCCATTGTGACACCATTGGTGACATTAGTCTTAGCTGGAGACTTTAAGACACATATACTCTGCTCTATTGGGCAGTCCACAGGTGGAGCTTTAGGTCTGCAACTGTAAATACTCTGTATCACTGTAAAAATTCCACTCAAATATCTCCTGATTGGTTCAATAGCATAAGCCACTCTGACATATTTACCTCCTTTCTAATGTCACTCAAAATTCACTCCCCAGATGAGAGGGTGTCCCAGAGTTTCTCATTTTGCCCAAGACAGTGTCTTTCCAGACTCCTGTGACTCTACATACTGGGCTCTCTAGTGCATTCAAATGCTCGTTGAATCCTTCCATGTTTTTAAACTTAAAAATATTTCCCTACAACCTCACTACATTTGCATTTAATTATAAGACTCTTGATGTATTAAACTCCCACATTCTCTCCTGATTTAAAAAAAAGAATCTATCCATCCAACCAACCATCCATCCATCCATCCATCCTGCATTTCCTTTATCTCAGCTTTGCTATTAAGATTTGGTTTGGGGGGACCTGGGTGGCTTAGTCGGTTAATAGTCCGGTTTCAGCTCAGGTCATGATCACACGGTCTGTGGGTTCGAGCCCCACGTCGGGCTCTGTGCTGACAGCTAGCTCAGAGTCTGGAGTCTGTCTTCAGATTCTGTATCTCCCTCTCTCTCTGACCCTCCATTGCTCACGCTGTCTCTCTCTGTCTCTCAAAAATAAAAATAAATTTAAAAATTTTTTAAATTTATTTCCAGTGGCACCTGGGTGGCTCTATTGGTTAAGCATCCGGCTTCGGCTCAGGTCATGATCTCACAGTTCATGGGTTCGAGCCCCACATCAGGCTCTGTACTGACAGCTTAGGTCAGAGCCTGGAGCCTGCTTTGGATTCTGTGTCTCCCTCTCTTTCTGACTCTCACCTGCTTGCGCTATCTCTGTGTCTCAAAAATAAGTTAAAAACATTTTAAAATTTAAAAAAAAAGATTTGGTTTGGGTATTTAAACACAAACAAAATTTAGGGTCTTTAAAAAAATACCTAATTATTATTGTTATCATCATCATTATTAATATTAATCCATTTTAATCCATCATTGTCAATTTTTCAGGTACGTAATCACCAATTCTAAGCTCATCAAAAAATAAATACTAAATAATTAAAATATCCATCATACTGACATTTTTTAAAAAATGTGACACAGTATAATAAACTCTCTTGGGTCTTCAAAAATACTTTAGAAAAATCCTAGGAATTTTAAATAAAGTGAAAGTATATTTCAATTAAAAAGGAAATTTAGAAGTATAATACAGTTTCAAATATTTAAAAGTCGTCTTCTCCCCAGGCTATATTTTCATATGACAAAGAAATGGTGAATGGTTCTATGAACAAGTGTAATTTTTATTTGACAATAAAATTACTGTTTATAAGTTCATTAGTTGAAAAGTTACTCCCAGGCCTAAACTAATATTAACACATGAACTTATTTCAAAGTAACTATTGAACTTATATGAAATTTTTATATCCACCTTTAGATAATTAGCTGGATTATTCTTTCCAATATACCTTAACTCACTCCGGTCTATCCCTATACCAAGATATATTGGGGCTATGCACGTATAATCACATGTTCTAATTAATAGAACAGATTGAGTCAGACAAAATGTGGAAACACTTTGGTTATTCTCTAACATTGGAAAATGAAATAACATTGTATTTCATATTTCCATTATATTTAAAACAGAGAAAACAAAGGATAAATATAAACATTTTGGTTTTACAATCACTGTTTGGCTCTTCTATTTTAGTCTGACAGTTTTGTATTGTATGATTCTTAATTTCAAGAAGTAACATTCACCTTGGGGCTCCTGGGTGGCTCACGTTGTTGAACATCTGACTATCTGTTTCAGCTCAGATGATAATCTCATGGTCTGTGAGGTGGAGCCCGGCACAGTCTCCTTGCTAACAGTGCAGAGCCTACTTGGGACTCTCCATCTCCTCCCTCTCTCCCTCTGCCCTTCCCCTGTGCTCTCTCCCTCTCTCAAAATAAATAAACTTAAAATAAGAAAAGGAAGGAACATTCACCTCAATTATCAATAGATGGTCTTTCCTTCTCTTGTAGCTTCCAGGCAAGTAAAAGAGTCTAACTGTTACCAAATTCAGACCCCAACTCTAAAACTTCAGAACTTCCTAACAACCTGCTTGTTTTACCTAAAAGGGATAGTTATTTCATTTGGCTCCCTGAGAGGTTTTGTTTTGTTTGTTTATGGGTTTTGTTTTATATTTTTAAGCTACTTAGTTTCTCTGAAACCCTATTATTGACATTTCACATCACCGTGAAAATTTTAAGCTCAAGTAGAAGTTAAAAGTAGGTGGGTCTCAAAGCTGAATTTAGCAATAAATGTAATTGAGTTCCCAGATTAGTCAGCACATCTGAAAGCAAATAAAATGTTTGAAGAAAGTTTTTAAAAAAAATTTTTTTAGATGACACACACATATTTAAGAACAGATTTTGAAATATCAGTATTAAAGATCATTTTAGAATACATTATCACCCTCTATAAAACAACAGTTGTTAAAGCATCCATAAATAGGGATATGCTAAATAATAACGCATCTCTAGCCCATGTACAAAACCCTAATTCCAGATGTTTATTATGAAAACGTAGTCTCTGGAAACACCTACCAGAATAGTTTTCACAGCCTGGCCTATGTCAAGGACACAGCACTGGGAAGTTACAGAAAGTCCCCCACGTGGTACCATTCTACAATTGAACATGAGCAGCTCCTACAAAAGAGGAGTTTCTGCCTTCATTGGTTTGGCCCTTACCTTTCCCCTGAGTTGTCTGTATTGAAAGATGTGCTTTCCACCTGGGTTCACAAGGGCCTCAAGGCTTCTGACTCTAGCCATGTCATCTTTCCCTCTACTCAAATGAAAAATGAATTTTTTTAAAGCCTGAAATGAATTTTTTCCCCCAGCCAAACTTTCAGTTCCCTGGAATGAGTTTTTGACAGCAAACCTTATTTTACCAAGTAATACATCATGAAAGCAACACGGGCCTGACAGTGTATCACCCGCTCCAAGTGAAGTATTACATCTGTAGATCATAAGAACCACGTCACTCACTGCACTGTCACCAGGCCTGTGGAAACCTGCACACAGGCGACTGGGACCTTTCGAGGTTTATTTGAAGGAATATTACTTTGTTAGCAAATCCCATCCTGTTCTGAAGAAAAGTATCCATTTCCGCGGTACCTGGGGAGAGGGGTAGTTAGGGTCTTTCTGGGCTTTAAGAAAATCCGAGAGGGGAAATGGAGCCAGATCAAAGGAAATGACTCCCCTTCCCTCCCTAAAAATAGGAGTCCAGCTGTTATTTTTCAATCTCCTTCTAAAACTCTGCTGTGAGAGAAAATTACAACCCTCCACCAGAGGCAGGGGTGCGGGAGATGAAGTTCATCTTCGGTGTTTGCTCACCCTCACTTTCTGCCTAACTTTCTCTTCAGGTGCCAGCTCCCCCATTGGAATTTCTGAGCTATTTATGCCCCCTCGCTGTGACAACCTTTGATACAAAGCTACCATACTCCCAAATTTCTGCCATACAACAAGACTCTAAAACCCCGGCTCTGCCACTCACCAGCTGTGTAATCTTGGTGAACTCCATTTCTCAGCATGTGTAAATGGGAATATGCTTAGTTACAACCTAGGATTTTCGTGAGGGTTAAATGAGATAATGCATGCAAAGTCTGGAAACAGTGCCTGGCCCAGGGAGAGCAAATAATTAAGACTAGCCCTTATTATTTTTACCTCATTTCTTTTGCCTAATTATTCTACCTACTTTCTAATTACTGCCTCCTTGCATTTCGTGTAGCACTCAGACAATGGAGTCTGTCTCATCTTTAATATTACTTCCTTAGGGGGTCCTTTGCTCATTACCTCCCTCTGCTTTATGTTCTCACAGCATCAGAAACTTTTTCTTAGTGGTACTTATTCCAAGAGTATTTAGTTCATTTCTAAATATCTGTCTCACTCTGTGGCAAATTAAAGATGGCTGTAAATTCTTTGCTACTCTGGCCCCTGAGAGTTGGAGGAAAAGTCCCCACCCTATGAATCTGGGACTTGATTGACCAATAGAATTTACTGGAAGTGGCATTCGGTGACTTCAGAGGCTAATTCAAAAGCATGACTGCCTAAGCTTTGTTCTGCTGGAAAACTCGGAGGAAAACCAGCCCCCATGTAAAATGTCAGCTACCCCCGACGCCCATGCTGTGTGAAATCCAAGCAGCCCCTGGCAAAGCCACGTAGGGGCGGAACCAGGCCCTCAGCGAAAAGCCCAGCTGAGCTCCCTGCCGACAGCACCAAGCACCAACAAGCATCTTGAAACTGGATTTCCCACCAACAGTTAGTTGCCCAAGATGATGCCACATGAAACAGAGACAAATTGTCTCATTGCCTCTATTCAAAGTGTAAATTTGTGAGCAAAATAAATGATCGTTGGGTTATAGGCCAATAGTGTTGGGAAGGTTCATTACCTATTTATATTTTACCAGAAAACCCACCTACACTGGAAGTTCTGGCAGGAGAGGAAACATGTTTGTTCACTGCTCTATCAAACACTTCCTTGCAGAGTCCCTGGCCTATAGAAGCTCAAGAAGTATTTGCAGAATAAATGAATAGGAACAGCAAAGTACTGAAGAGACTGAGATAGGATTAGAGTAAATTAATCTTTGTTATTTTATTAATAAATTAGTTCATTTACCATTTCCAAATAATGATGGCTTTATCTAGATTTTTAAAAATAATGAATCATAGGCCATTTCCATTTGATTCAGCCATAGTTACTGAACCACTCTGCTCTGGTTGCTGGAATTAGAGCCATCAACTAGACAGCCTCTAAACTCACGCAATTCATGGCTAAGGTCTGTATCACTCAAATTTTGTGTCTATATCTCCATCAGAATTATTGGAAATGCTCATTAGAATTTCAGATTCCTGGGCCCTACCTCAGATCTGCTGAATCAGAAGCATTAGAGGTGAGACCCTACAATTTGCATTTTTTAACAAGCCTCCCAGTGATTGTTATACACTTTGAAGTGTGAAGCTAGATCTAAATTGGAGAGAATTTCTCAAACTGTACTTAAAATCATCAAAACCTTTAATAAAAACAAAAACACTACAGTTTTACAGACTTCTCTCTAAACCCACTGAATCATAATCCCTAGAACCTGACATGGTAGTGTTTTTTTTTTTTTAATGTTTGTTTATGTATTTATTTTAAGAGAGAGATAGAGGGCAAGAGATAGAGGGGCAGACAGAGAAAAGGAAAGAGAGAATCCCAAGCAGACTCAGGACTGTCAGTGCAGAGTGCAATGTAGGGTTCCATCTCAGGAACCATGAGATCCTGATCTGAGCCAAAATCGAGATTTGGGCTCTTAACCGACATGTTCCTATGTAGGATTTTTGTGAAGAGTGTTAGGAGGGGCTCCTGGGTGGTTCAGTCTGTTGAGTGACCAACTCTTGATTTTAGCTTAGGTCAGAATCTCACACTTCGTGAAATTGATCCCCAAGTCAGGCTCTGCACTGACAGCTCAGAGCCTGCATGGGATTCTCTCTCCCTCTCTCTCTGTCTCTTTTCTGCTAACACACACACACACACACACACACACACACACACACACACACAAAGGCTCGCATTCTCTCCTCTCTCTCCCTCCCTCTCTCTCTCTCTCTCTCAAAATAAATAAACATTAAAAAATAAATATAAATATAAAGATTCATTTTTAAGAAGAGAGAGAGATTTTGGAAAACAAATCTTATTCCCTGGTTTTGTTGCTTGTTCATTTTTTCTGACCTAAAGAAGAGACAAGCACAAGATGTCTTTATGTTCCAGGGACCTAGTTATTTTAAAAAAATTAAATGAGAAAGTGGTATTTCTCCAATTTTTTTGGTTTTCCTTTTAGTATTGTGTTAGCATTTCCTATATACAATATATTATTGCTGAGAAAAATTAAGAGTTTCTGATACTATAGATGCTGGCGAGGGTGTGGAGAGACGGGCAGCCTCCTACACTGTTGGTGGCAATGTAAACTGGTGCAGCCACTCTGGAAAACAGGGTGGAAGTTCCTCAAAAAGCTATCCATAGAACTCCCCTATGACCCAGCAATAGCACTGCTAGGGATTTACCCAAGGGATAAAGAAGTGCTGATGCATAGGAGCACATGTACCCCAATGTTCACAGCGGCACTTTCTACAATAGCCAAATCATGGAAAGAACCTAAATGTCCATCAATTGATGAATGGATCAAGAAGATGTGGTATATATATAAAATGGAGTACTATATGGCAATGAGAAAAAATGATATACGGCCATTTGTAGGAAAGTGGATGGACCTTGAGGGTGTCATGCTAAGCGAAATAAGTCAGGCAGAGAAGGACAGATACCATATGTTTGCATTCATAGGTCTAACAGGACAGACCTGGCAGGGGACCATGGGGAGAGGAAGGGGGAAAGAGAGTGGGGATGAGTGAGGGACACAGATCAAGGGAGACTACTGAATACTGGA
>PISW01011498.1:0-39971 GCA_004023785.1 Mungos mungo
GGGCTGGGGGCTGCTGGCTGGGGGCTGCGGGCTTGGGGCTGGGGGCTGGGGCTGGGTGCTGTGGGCTGGGGCTGGGGGCTGCACCCATATGGGGCAGGTGGGCGCCATCTCACCCGTGCAGCCCTGGCGGTCAGGTGTGCTCTGGAAGCCGGCATGGCAGGAGCACTGGAAGGTCCCGACGACGTTGACACAGTGGCCGTGGGGACACAGGCCGTCGCTCAGGGAACACTCATCGACATCTGCGGGGAAGCGTGTGGCCGGTGGGCCCCAAGTGTGATCAGAGCCGATCACCCAGTGTGGGGACCCCTCTGCCACCCCCATGTCCCCGAGACACTCAGACACACGTGCACACCGCCGCACTCCCGCTCCCGGCCCGTGCACGCCCACATGGGCACAAACATCCCACAGGAACACGCTCCCATCCCTCGGCCCCTTCCCAAGACTCACAGACACACCCAGACACACATCCCCAAGGGCACGTCCGCACAGGCTCACCCACAAGCACACCCTCACACCCACTCACGGAGACACAACCCTCCTACACACACGCACTCACAACCCCGTATACAGTCACACGGTGTGCTCTCACATGGACTCACAAACACCTCTCACCTAACCTTGCCTTTGTGTAAACACACACCCAGAGGCACACTCATCCTTCTTGCACACTCACACGGGCCCACACACACGTGCGCACCCTTGGACCCACTCGCCTGCAAACGCACTCACCCACGAGCAAACACACGTCCACACTGGCACTCACACGCAAGCTCAGAGACACAGATGAACACCCACTCTCCCGCTATCTCGTGTGCACACCCACTCTTGCTCGCACGCCCGTCTCGCACACTCACCCTCACAGGCAGTGCCCTTGGCCGTCAGCGTGTGCCCGGGGGGGCACTGACACCGGTAACCCCCCTCCGTGTTGAGGCAGGTGCCTCCCCAGCACAGCAGCGGGTCCCGCGCACACTCATCCACGTCTGCGCGCGTGGAAGAGAGAGCGGGCGTGAAGACGCTGACCAGGGTGGGCGCGGGGTGGCTCGCAGAAGCTCATCCCTGCGGTCCCCTGCCCTGTCACCCTGGCTGTGGCCAGGAGAGCCTGGAGGCTTGGGCTTGATGACCCAGGCAGTGGGGCGTGAGCTGGGAGGAGTGGGGACAGGTCAGCCCAAGAAGGAAGCTGGAAACCTCCAGAGAGTCAGGGCCATGGCGCTCACCCCCCTGGAGTCACTGAAGGAGGCCCCGAGAAGCAAGCCTGCAGGGCGCCGCGGGAAGCCAAGGTGCAGGCACCCCAGGGGCAGGCCGTCCCACCGCCCTCCTCGCACTCCAGCCTCGTGTACCTCCTTCCACCCCTCAGGCGCACCCCAGGGCCTTTGCACGCGCCATTTCCTCTGTCTGGCTCACCACAGAGACTCCTTCCACCCCTCAGGCCCACCCCGGGGCCTTTGCACCTGCTGCTCACCCTTCAGGCTGCTCTTGCAGCCCCTCTTCACATTTACTCCCCCTCTCAGCCTCAACTGCCAGCCCCACAGAACAGGCCACGTCCCTGGGGACCACACTCTACCCCACTGCGTGACCCTCTCCAGCGCGTCTCACAGCGGCCATTTTGCATTTCCCCAGGACTTAATTTTGTTAACATCTGTCTCCCCATCAGGCCATGAGCTCTGAGAGCCTGGCTGTCTGCTCCTGAGCTCCTTGTGGTTCCCCTCAGTAGAGGCACATGAAACGTTCACTGAATGAATAAAAAAGCGAAGGCAGGAAGGGAGACAGACAGGGAGGGAGAGAGGGAGGAAGGAAGGAAGGAAGGAAGGATGGACGAAGGGAAGGAAGGAAGAGGGGGGCTCCTCTTTCCAGGGCCCTCCTCCTCTTCTCCCACCAACACCTGCTCTGGCAGAGCTCACCCAAATCCGGGTCCCTAGGCCTCAATCCTGCACAACAGAACCAACGTCGGGCCGCCTTTGGGGAAACCACCGCCCGGCACCCAGGTTCGCCGGGTCTCAGCCTCTGCCCACACCCGCCCCTCCAGCCTCACCCGTCACAACACCGTCCCCACCGTCCCTGCCCTCAGGCCTGAGACCCCACGGGCGTCACCCTGCGCCGCACAACGGCCCTGCGGCCACCTACCCATGCAGTTCTTCATCAGCATGAAGCCGCTCTCGTAGCCATGGAAACACTCACACTCGAAGCTGCCCGGGGTGTTGACACAGGTGCCCTGGCCGCAGAGGTCGGGGGAGATGTGGCACTCGTCGATGTCTGGGGAGAGAGGGGCAGGGCCGGCCTCCACGTCTGTGGACATTGAGGCTACACGGGGCCCCGACGGCCGAGCTGCGCCGGGGGTGGGGACGGAGGGGCGGCGGCCGCACGCCAGAGGACAGGGAACGTCCCCCCGGAGGTCACCTTTGTCAGCCCCTCCTTCTACGGTTAGAATCCCCAAGGGCCAGAGAGGGCGGCAAGCTGCCCTGGGTCACACAGCCGGCTGGCCGCGAGACAAAGAACAAATCTGGACTCCACGTCTGCTTCGAAGCCCCTGCCCCCGCAGGCGCCCACCGGGGCGGGCACCCACCTGTGCAGTTCCTTCCCTGGGCATCCAGGGCGAAGCCCCCGGCACAGGTGCAGCGGAAGCTGCCCGCGGTGTTGCGGCAGGCACCATGCACGCAGAGGCCGGGGAACGCCTTGCACTCGTTCACGTCTGCGGGGCGGGAGCACGAGACGTCAGTCAAACGCCTCCAGGGTCCCTGGGCTTGCCCCTGAGATTGCACACCTCTGATGCCAGACGCACTGCTCTCTCCTGGCTTCCCCAACCACAGGGTCTTTGCCTGTGCTGCGCCCTCTCCCCGTCCTCCAGGCTCCCGGCGCCCAGACACACCTTTATAGAAGGGCCGGCCTGACAGGAAGTCCCGGCTGGCGAAGCCCAGGCCCCGGGGACACAGGCTGGCAAACGCCGGGGACTCCCGCGCCGGGCAGGCTTCACACTCGGCCCCCCAGGCGGCCCCCACGGAGCAGCAGCAGACGTCCATCCGGTATTTGCCGGGCAGGGCGGCCCCACACTCGTCCTCATCCCAACGCAGGAAACAAGGCTCCAGCCGCATGTCTACACAGAGGGACAGTCACTGGTCCCACCCCTGCCACGCTGTGCCTGCTGTCACATGGGAGATAAGGTCCCCCTCAGCAGCACCTGTCTGAAACTCCCTCCCCAACAGGAAGGGCGCAAGGAACTGACTTCCTTACGCCATCATCGACATTCCCACGACCATGTCATCCGACGGTTGCATTTCAACGGCAATAACGTGCTGTGTTAAGGGGCTTGCTACGCTGGGCACTGTTCCGAGCTCCCCAACCCATGCGATCCTCAGAATAAACATCAAGATGGAAATATCAGCATCGCATCTATCATACGGGCAAGTAAATTAAGGCATAGAGGGGTTAGGTAGCTTGTCTGCGGCCACACAGCTAGTGCAAAGCAGAACCGCGTTTGGACCAGGCCATCTGGCTCTAGAGAGTCAGTTTCATCTGTAAAATGCCCTCAAGACAATCTGACGCCAGATATGCCTCCGTCAAGACCAGACACAAGAGTCTAAGGCAGCCCAACTGCAAGCCGCCTGTTTTTATAAATAAAGTTTTATTGACACACAACCATATCCCTTTGTTTTCATATTGCCTACGGCTGCTTTCCGCTACCCGACAGACCTCCGTAGCTTCAGCAGAGACTGTGTGGTCCGCAAAGCCAAAAATATTTACCCCTGCCCTTTGCAGAAAACGTTTGCTGAACCCCTGGTCTAGGAAAACTGTTTACCCAAGGAACTCATGCATAGGCAGGTCAGTTTGAAGAGACCTTGTTCTAGAACCTCGACCTCGAGAACCTCTGGAACCCCGTGACACACACAGGGATCCTCTCTTCTTCCCGGTGTCCTGGCCCTGGGCTAATGGTCCCATCTGAGCAGATGGGGCCCAAGTCAGCGCCTCCCCGTTCACCTGGCCCTGAATTCAGCTCATGGGTCCAACAATGCGATGGCTTTTTTCTCTTTCCTCGATTACTTTCTTTCCTTGGTTAGATTTTGGGGCCAGTGAGAAGGCCCACTGCACACCTAAAACTCAGTTCAGACGCCAAGCAAGGTTGAGAAGGTACCACCAGGAGGATCCCAGCCGACTGCGAGAGGGAGCCGGAACGCAATGTCCGCTTCAAGATGCGGACGGTGGCGGGGGCCTGGGCGGCTCAGTTGATGAAGCGTGTGATTCTCGGTTTTGGCTCAGGTTGTGATCTCACAGTTTCATGAGTTCAAGCCCTATATCAGGCTCTGCACTGCCAGCAAGGAGCCCACTAGGGGTTCTCTCTCCCTCCCTCTCTCTCTGCCCCTCCCCTGCTCATGCTGTCTCTGTCTCTCAATACGCTTACAAAAAGCTTTTGTTTAAAGATGTGGACAGGGGGCAAAGTCAGGAAACCCTCACCCAGGGGGAAAATGTCTCAGATCTCTGAGCCTGACGGGAAGCCATTCAGAGTGAGTGTTTGCGCCCCAGACACTAGAGGTGCCCGGGAAGCAGACCCACCCTGTGTAAACCTTTCTGGTAAAGAGAAAGAATAAGTAAAAGTTGCAGATGCCATTTTGCAAGAGCCTACCGTTAGCAATGAGCCTTGTTAAAGGGCAGTTAGGTGAAAGGGTGAAACCCCAAACAAATGTCATTTGAGATGCGTCAGCAAGAAATGAGCAGGGAGCAGAGGGTCCCAGGGGACCCCCTCCCACATCTCTTCTGTCCCTAGGAGAGGACTCCAGGCACTGGCGTGGGGCCATGGAGGGAGGGCAGGCCGCTCCACAGTCTCGCAAGGACTCACCCACGCAGAGGCGGCCGGTGGCGTCCAGCGTCAGCCCATCGGGGCACTCACAGCGGAAGGAGCCGGCAGTGTTGAGGCAGCGCCCGTTGGGACAGACCTCCGGGAAGACTTCGCACTCATTCACATCTGGGCAGGGACGGAAAAGGGGCAGAGGCCAGGGCTGGAGCTGCCCCCTCCTGGGATCTCAGGACACCAGGCTGTCCTTGGGGAGGTGGGAAGGGGACACTGCCAGCCTCAGGGGCTGGGGAATCTAGGGGAAGACCCCAAGGAGGGGGAATCTCTACCTTGATCTCTAAAGACTTCAGGACCCAGGCATCCCCCACGACATGCCCCTGCCCGTGTGCAGCTCACGGGGAGGGGTGAAACAAAGAGGGGCAGGGAGTTACCTTCGCAGGTGAGTCCCGTCATGCGGGCAAAGCCGCGGGCACAGGCGGGGTCTGTGGTTGGGAGAACCAGAGTGGGCACAGGGGTCACTTTCTCTGTCCAGACCCCTCAACGGGCACCAGGCGACCACAGTGGCCAGGCCCGGGAGGTACCCAAGTGCTCCCCCCGGGGGCTCCCGGGACATTACCGGGCTCGCAGCGTTCGCAGGGGCTCCCCCAGGCGGCCCCCAGGGTGGTGCAGCACTGGGACCGCAGGGAGGCTCCTTGCAGGTTCGCTTCACAGCGGCCGTCCTGGACCTGCAGCCAGCAGGTGCCCCTGGTGCTGTCTGCAGGGGAGGCGGCCGCCCATGTCACGGGCCGGCCCGCACCTGCACCCCGACCCACGGAGGTCCAGCACCGCCCCCTGGGTGGGACGCAGGGCTGGGCAGCAGGGTCCCGGCTGCCCACGGGACTCGGGGCCTCTCACCTAGACACACGGTGCCGGACGGCCCCAGCCGGCTCCCGGGGGCGCATTCACAAGCGTAGGAACCGGCTAGGTTCCTGCACACACCATTCACACACGGGCTGGACAGGCACTCGTTGATGTCTGCAAGGACAGCCCCCCACCGGGTCCTGAGCTGTGGGAGGGGGAGCCCCGGCTGGCCAGGACCCCCGCCTCCCCAGTGGCTGCTGGGGTCCTGTGACATAGGAGCACCGAGGTCCACACGTGTCCACGAATGTACTTGAACAAACAAGGCACGTGCACGCAGGCAGGGCCCACGGGAATGGAAACGCACAGGCACGCACGCTCAAGGGCTTGCACGGAATCGTGCTATGCGCTCATGCAAGCACCCTGACACTCAGGGTCCTGGGAGTGTGCACATGTCACCGTGGAGGGACAGAGCGGTGGGAAAGCCCACAGAGGGGAGGCCTGCCTGTGGCCGGGGAGCGAGCCGCAGGCAGCTGCAGGGGCTGGTGGGACAGGGCCGGGGACAGAAGTCGCTCCCGGGGTAGGGCGAGCTGGGCTGCCGGGGTCGAGGGAGAGAAGATTGAACACGAGTGTGATCACATGTGTGTGTGCAAGTGTGTAGGTGTGAACACGCATCTAAGTGTGTGAAGGCATGAGGATGTAGGCACACACATCTCTCTGAGAGTGTGCACCTGAGTGTATGTGGCTTCGTGGGCATGTCTGTGAGCGTGAACATGGGTGTGTGTCCTGAGTACCAGTCTGTGTAACTGAGTGACTGTATGCACACACGTGTGGATGTCCGAATGTCCGACTGCATGCACAAGTGTGTGCCTCTCAGGGTGTGACTGGGTGTGGCTGAGTACAAGCGTGTAAAGTGGGAGAATAAGTGAGTGTGTGAATGGGGCTTGTGTGAGTGCGTGCACCCATGAGTGTGTATAAGCGTGTGAGACCACCTCACGAATATATCTGTCTTTGAGTTATGTGGGTGCGAATGTGTGTGTAAACGGGCACACATGCATCTTTCCGCATGTCTGCGTGCACACACCGCATGCAGCACGTGCAAGTGTCTGAGCGTGTACGCCTGTGTGCACTGGCAGCATGCAGATGTGTCTGAGTGCGTGCACACGGCACACGCACGAGTGTCTGACAGTGTGTGTGTGTGCATGGCGCACACTGCATACGTTAGTGTTCCAATGCGTGCGTGCATGCGCGCACGCCGCACGCGGGCGCGGGGACGCTGTACCTTCGCAGGTCTCGGTGTCCCGCCGGAAGCCGAAGCCGTGGGGGCAGGAGCAGCTGTAGCTGCCCGGGCTGTTCCGGCACCGCCCGTTGTCGCACAGGAGGCTGTTGCGCGCGCACTCGTCCACGTCTGCAGGGGCGGGGGTGGGAGAGCCGGGTGAGGGGGTCTGCGGCGGGGGAGGGGGTCGCCCCCACCCGCCGGCCGCTGCCCCGCGCTCACCCACACACTGCGTGCCGTCCGCGCCCGCCTCATAGCCCAGGTTGCAGACGCAGCGGTAGCCGCCCCGAAGGTTCTCGCACATGCCATTGGTGCAGATGTCGGGGTCGAGGGCGCACTCGTTGATGTCTGCAGCAGGAAGATGGCAGAGGGGCTGCTCGGGCTCCCAGGAGTCTCCGGAAGCCAGGCCCCCTGCGGGGCCGGAGCTCCAGCCCAGACCCCGCATCGGGGCGCCCCCGCACCAGCGTTTCTCGGCTCTGGGGACCTTTGGGGCCATTGTTTGCTGTGCGGCCGTCCTGTGTATTGTAGGACCCTGACCGGCACCCCTGGCATCCACCCATGAACGCCAAGAGCACCCTTCCCAGTATTTCTCCAGACATTGCCAAATGTACCTGAGGGGGGCAAAAGCGTCCTCAGTCTGGTCCCCATGGAGCAAAAATTCGTACCAAATGAAAGCAATCATACTTGCTAACGTTGCAGAGGGCTCACCATTTTGTGCATACTAACCGGGAGGATCCCCACAACAGCCCTGAAACAGGTGCTATTATTACGCCCACTTCACAGACAAGGAAACTGAAGCAGAGGCAGGGTAAGTAACTTGCCCCAGATTATTCAGCCTGTCAATCGTAGGTCTGGGATTCGAACCTGGGGCTCGGGCTCCATAACCCTGTGCCTTTAACTGGATGAGGAGGAGGTGGTCCAGACCACCTGATGGCCCAGCAGTCAGTGGAAAATCAACTGTATCCTAAGTCCTTACCACACAGGCAGAAAGGCTGTGTGTGTGTGTGTGTGTGTGTGTGTGTGTGTGTGTGTGTGTGTGTTCAGCAAGCCGATTAGGAGAAACACTCAGGCAATTTCTTTTCCTTTCAGGTTTCAACCGCACAGATAAGGCCCCTTGGCTTGAGACCTGCTGGCCACCAGAGGTCAGCCAGGGATCCCAGGGTAGGGACTGTCCAGTCATCAGGGGAATGAGAAGAACCAGGGAGGTTCCAGAGCGAGTGGGGCAAAAACCAGAGCTCAGGAGGGAAAGGGGGCGTGGGAGAAAGCACAGCCTCACACACCCACCATCTCTAGCTCTGTGGGTTGAATCGTGTCCTCCCCAAATCCGTGTGTTAAAATCCTAAACGCCAGGACCTTAGCATTGGACCTTATGGGGAACTAGGGTCTTTACAGAGGTAATCCAGGGAAAACAAGGTCATTAAGGTGGACTCCTGATCCGTTCCAATATGACTGCATACCTATAAAAGGGGGACATTCGGATACAGACGCACGCAGGGAGAACCGCACGTAAAGATAGAGGCGGAATCGGGGTTCCCTCTTCAAGCTAAGGAACACCAGTGCACCAGTGACGGTCACAGCCTCGGAAGGGACCAACCCCACCTACATGCCGATCTCAGACTTTGAGGCTCCAGAGCTCTGGAGAAATGAATTCTGTGGTGGAATCCCCCGAGGCTGGGGTGCCTGGCCAGCGCAAACTGACAGAGTGCCCAACCAGCTCCCCACCCCCCTGCCCTCTCCCGACACCGCAGCCACTCACCTCTACCATCCGTGGTGATGCCCAGGCCACTGCTGCACAGAACCTGAAACTCGGCTGGGGTGGCAGAGATGGGGGGGGGGCAGTGGTCATCGCTGCTGCCCGGATGCCTCCCCCAGCGGAGAGAGCGATTTCCGGCAGTCTCTGCTTGGGGAGAGTGACCAGCAGAGAGATGCCCCCACTCCCCTAGGAGACAAGATCCCTGTCCCCTCTCGCCCCCGGGGTGATGAACAGGAAGGTCTACAGGGACCCGAAGCCAGACCGCTCACCAGAGTCCTTGGCAGGACACAGCCGGCAGGGCTCCCCAAACCCGTGGTCTGGGCTGGCACAGCAGCACTCAGATTTGGTGACGGCGCCGGGGAAGGGGCGCGCGCACGAGCCCTGCGCCAGGGCCCCGTAGCAGGTGCTGCGCACGTGGGTGTCCACGCACCCGCGGCCGTCGGCGCCCACCGCCAGCCCCCCCAAGCAGTGGCAGCGGAAGGAGCCCTCGGTGTTGATGCAGTGGCCGTTGGTGCAGATGCCCGGAGTCTGGCACTCGTCGATGTCTGCAGGGGTGGGGAGGGGGGCACGGGGGTGGGGGTTCTGCAACGGGTCCCAGTACCACCCCGCCCCTCCCCGCCCAGCACGTCCCGTCGGCCATGGTGGCGGGGGCGCTCACCCACGCAGGAGCGGCCCCCAGGCGCCAGCAGGAAGCCGGATTTGCAGAGACACGCGAAGCTGCCGTCATCATTGATGCACACGCCGTTGGCGCACAGGGTGGCGGCGGCACACTCGTTGTGATCTAGGGACACCGGAGAGCCTAGAGCCCCGCCCCCGCCCCTCCCGTGCTGGCCCTGCCCACAGACCAGCCTTCTCACTTCTACGCAGCACAGGGAGGGCTGGGCCCCCAGGACCGGACCCCCCCCCCTCGGGGCTGGGAACCCCACCAAGCGACTGGCTCTGTCGGCTTGGGTATCAGTCTTGTCTGCTGGAACGTGAGCTCTCCTGGGCCACTCTTGTGGGGGGAAGGGGGGGGTCTTCTGCTCCACCTGGACCTTCCCCCTGGCACAGGTCGGTGCTCCCAAAAATATCCGGTCAAAGGCAAATGAGTGAGGTGGCTGCACCGCCCTGTACGAAATGCCACCAAACTGTCCCCTTAAAAATGGTTAAAATGGTAAATGTGTCTATTTCATCACAATAAAATTGTACACATGAAGTGATGCTTACGTGACACTGAATTTACTAAATGCCACCAAATGCTCACTTAAAAATGGTCCGAATGCCTTGAGGGTATGTAGATTTTGCTGCAAATTTTTTTTTTTATAAAGAAGGTGGTGTCTGCCAGACCTTGGGGGATGTACTAAGTGCACTGGAATGCTCACTGTTAAGTGATTGAATTTATCTGGTGTGAACCTCACCTCAATTCAAACAAAGAAAAGAGGAAAACAGGGGCGCCTGGGGGGGTTCAGTTGGTTGAGAGTCTTACTTCAGCCCAAGTCATGATCTCAAGCTTCATGGGTTTGAGCCCTGCCTCAGGCTCTGCACTGTCAGAGCGAGGGATCTACTTCAGATCCTCGGTCCCTCTCTCTCTCTGCCCCTCCCCTGCTGGCGTGCGCGCGCTCTCTCTCTAAGATTAACATTAAAAGAATTAAAAAAAAAAAAAAAAGAAAAGGGGAAAACAGTTGATAAGAACATGGTCTCCCTGAAAGGAAGCTGCAGGTGCAGAAATGAGTATCAAAGTATCAGTTCTGAACTACAAAAAAGCAAAAAGGAAGGAGGGAATGAATAAGAGGGACAGACAAAAATCTGCACATGAATGTCCTTCGCAATATTATCCATAGTTGGGAGAAGTGGAAATAGCTCCGTGTCCACCAGCCGAGGGGTGAAGCCGAGGAAGTGCCCTTCCACCCACGGGCACATCACTCTGCCACAAACAGGGGTGAGGCACTCACACACACTCCCGGAACCCCGCGGTCCTGACCCCCACTCTCTCAGCAATTCAGGACCAGGGAGTCGGACAGCCCCTGCTGGGATTCATGGAATGAACTCAGGAGGGAGGGAATGAAGGAGTCAGTTGGCTGAGGGCTTCCTGGAGGTGGTGGCGGTCCCAGGCTGGCCACTCGATCTGAGAAGTGTCTGTGATGGGTTGCAAGGGCCAGGGGGTGCATGGACGTTTGGCAGGTCACCCCCAGCCACCGGCAGGTGCGGCACCGAGGGTGATGCAGGGCCACCCCTCAGAACCCAGGTCGATTCTGGGAGAGTCGCACGCCAGCCAGCCACGTCGTTGAGGCCAGAGCAGGTCCCCGTGGGGAGCCTGAGGGGTGGCAGGGGCCATGGGGTCGGGCTCCCGGCCGCAGCACGCAGGACACAGCGCAAGAAGATTCTGGTGCAGGCCGGCTGATTCAGAAGTGGGAGCCAAGGCTCTTAGGGAGGGAGGTGGGTGGTACCACAGAGGAGACGCAAGGTGGGCCCCACGGGCAGCCTCCGGGGTCCCCAAGCCCCCTACCCACCCGCCTACCTCCAACTCACCCACACAGTTCTTGCCCCCGGGGCCAAGCTCGAAGCCCGCGTTGCAGACACAGCGGAAGCTGCCCTCCGTGTTGACGCAGCGGCCGTGGTGGCAGAGGCTGCTGCCCGCGAGGCACTCGTCCACGTCTGGGGGGCATGGGCGGACGGACAGTCAGACTCGGGCCGAAGATGCAGGCTCCTCCGCCCACCGCTGCCGCCTCCTCCGGGCAGCCCCCCGCCCTCTCCAAGGGGCCGCCTACCCACGCACTCCTGTTTGGCCGCCGGCGCCAGGAAGCCCTCGTGGCACCGACAGTGGTAGGAGCCGGCGGTGTTGACGCAGTCCCCGTGGTGACAGGGGCTGCTGGCGCATTCGTCCACGTCTGTGGGCAGAGGACCTCCTGAGCCCCAGCCCCGCGGGGTGCGCCCCCCCAACCCGACGGCCGCTCACCGATGCACTCCCCGCGAACGTCCTGTGTGTAGCCCGCGTGACACTCGCAGCGGTAGCTCGAAGGGGTGGGCAGGCAGCGGCCATTGAGACACAGGTTGGTGAAGTGCCGGCAGATGTCGACGGTCTGGTTCAAGGTGGCCGTGCCTGAGGGCAGGGACAACGGGTGCGCCTGCGTCTAGGCCCGGGTGTGGATGCCCACGCTGCGGCCGCAGCCCCGCCCCCTTGGGCCTGGCATCCCGCCCTGGCTGCGGAGCCCCTCACTGGCCGAGACCCCGCCGTGGGCTCAGAGAGGCCCAGC
This sequence comes from Mungos mungo, assembly GCA_004023785.1. Classification (NCBI taxonomy): domain Eukaryota; kingdom Metazoa; phylum Chordata; class Mammalia; order Carnivora; family Herpestidae; genus Mungos; species Mungos mungo. The sequence continues at coordinate 11,880 of PISW01011498.1, forward strand.
CCCTCACCATGGGTTGAGACCTCCCCCCCACCGGTGCCAGGCCGCCACCCAAGGCCCACATCCCAAACCTCCACACACCCCCAGACCCCTGTAGGTACTCTCCTGTCTCCTGCCCAGGCCAGGACGCCCATTGCAAAGCCCTGAGCCTCCCTCCAAGGTCGGGACCCCCTCCCCCAGGTCTTGGATGCCTCTCTGCAAGTCCCGGGTGGGCCTCACCAATGTGGGCGTTGCCGAGGCCCAGCCTGGGAACCCCACGCCCGTTATTGGAGCCATGGGGTCTGTGCTGGGTGGGCCCAAGTCCAGGACCCATGCCACCGCCGCCGCCGCCACCGTTGGATCCGAAGCCAGGGAGCCCAGGGAAGGGGCCAGGGTAGGAGGGCAGCAGCGGGAGCCCCTGCACGCACAGTCGTTGGAACTCATCTGCAAGGAAGTGGGGTTGAGTCCGGGCCCTCAATTGTGCCCCGGGAACCCCAATATTCAGCCTGGAGCTCTTGGGGGGCAGACGAGGGCGGGGGTGGGGCGGGGCGGGGGCAACCCCAGGCCACTCACCAGAGCCCCATGGAGGACACGGCTCTGGGGCTGGGCCGGGAGCCCAGCACCTGCCCCTGTCGCAGCAGCACTGACTCTGGGTGTAATCGCCGGCGAGGTCCCCGGCACAGTGGCCCACGATCAGTGCCGAGAAGCAGGTGCCAGCCCGGTGGTCTGCAACGGGGATGGGAAGGGTCTGTGACCAGCCCTGGGTTCAAACCCCAGCTCCACCCACACTGCCCGCGAGCTGGTTTCCTTGACGCTCTGTGCCTCGGTCCCCCCATCCATCGAATGGGGGTGCTCAGACCATTCACCTCACCCTGGAAGAAAGTCACCTGGATAGAAAAGTGGAGGGCGCCCCATCTGGCACGTGGCCAGTTGTCCCTGAATAAGAATCTTATTATGACAATTTCCAAATTATCCCGGAGACGCAGACTTGGGCTCGTTCCAAGTGAAAGCATTCTGACACCTACCGCTGGCATTGGTGGTAAGGTCCCTGTCCCTGTGGGCATTCAACCACACAGAGGAAGACCCCTTGGTTTGGGGGGCTGCCCCGGGGAGAGGTCAGGCTGAATGCTCAAGCGAGGACGCCAGGATCGGTGGCCCTGTGCCCTCATCTGCCAGCCCTGGGAATTCGGGGAAACCTAAGAGGCTGTGAATTTGAGGAGGGGCCCAAGGAGCAGACTGCTGGACTCACAGCTACAGACTGGAGTCCCTGGGGGACTGACCCAGAGCCCCCCAGACACGAGAACCACACCACTCTTCCACATCCCACTCTGCTCTTGGGCTGACAGCTTTATGCAGCGATCGGATTTCTCAGGCTCAAACAGAGTATTTTTGGCTTAAGAACGCACAAATCTTGGCCAGGGGCCCACAGTGAAACCTCCCCCACCAGCTGGGAGGGCCCCGGACAGCATCCCCTGCCCTGCCCCACCCTGGGCTGAGAAAAAAAGCAAACATTTCTCCCTCCCCAGCCAGAGGCCCTTGAAGGTGGGTTGCGGGGACAAGGCCTGCCCAGAGGAGGAGAGGTCAACAGACTCATTCAAGGTCACACAGCTACTAAAGAAGGGGGAGGGATGGGAACGCAGATACCCAAACCCCAGGAGATCCGACCAAGCAGCTGCCTCTTTTTTTTTTCAATGTTTATTTATTATTGAGACAGAGAGAAACAGAGCATGTGTGGGGGAGGGCCAGAAAGAGGGAGCCACAGAATCTGAAGCAGGCTCCAGGCTCTGAGCTAGCTGTCAGCACAGAGCCCGACGTGGGGCTCAAACCCACAAACCATGAGATCATGACCTGAGCCAAAGTCGGACACTTAACCGACTGAGCCACCCGGGCGCCCTGTAGCTGCCTCTCAAGTAGGGAAGACAGAGTCAGAATGTAAGGATTTTAACAAAAATGACGCTGCTTTTGCTTACAAAGCACCCAATGTGATCAGGTCCTGCCAAGCGCCCCGTCTACACTGTTCTCTCCTCTTAGTGAATGTGTATTACCTGCCCGCCACACCCAGCCTCGGGGCAAATAACTCCAAATTGTATTTAATGCTCCCCATGACCCCAAGAGGTAGATATCGGCCACAATCCCCATTTCACAGATAAGAAAGCTGAGGCACAGAGAGGTTAACACACTTACCTGAGGTCACAGAGTTTGCAAGCAGCTCAGGCAGCAGGTAGAACCCAGGACCTTGCCTCAAATCTAGACTCCCCTGTTTAGTATCTGGGAGAGACCCCCTTATTTCACCCCAGAGGTGTCCCCCACGCTGGCCATGGTGCCCCCAGGGGTGGAGGCATAGGAGGTCTGGTGTTGGCCACAGCACACTGGCAGAACTCCAAACACAATACTCCCCGCCCTGCCTGGTAGAGGCCCAGCCAGAGGGGCCCCGGTGACGCCGGGGAACTGCCAAGCCCCTCTGCTCCTCCCCAAACCAGGGCTCTGACCATGCCCTGCCACAAGTGTCCATGTTGCTGGCCAACCTCATTAACCACTGGCCATGTCTAAAGTCTAATGACCGGTTCAGCAGGATAGCAGGACAGGGAGTGAGAGCCCAGGGTCCCCCGCCTCCTAGGTGGGCAGGGGGTGGGGGGATTACAGGAGTGTGGGCATCCGCGGGAGGCATGGCCCAGAGGACCTCATCCCGGTGTTGGGGTGGGGGTCTGCGGAGCTGGGTATGGCCACCTAGTCTGGACTTACTGAGTCTCAGACACTGGGTGTGGGGGGACATGGGGTACTCTTTAGAAGTCTCTGGGAGTGGAAAGAGGAACACAGACGGGGAACCAGAGAAACCAGTGGGTAGATGGACACAGAGATCGAAGCTAGAGGGTCAGGGGGCATAGAGACAGGAAGCCAGAGAGGCAGTAAGGGTGGTCAGTGAGCCGGAAGAGTATGGAGTCGGGGAGTCCAAGGGGCAAAAGGGCAGAGCAGCGAGGGGAGGGGCGGAGGGCGGGGTGGAAGGGCGGGGCTTACAGACTGGGGTCCACAGAGCACAGAGCCTAATGGGTAGGGAGCCAGAAAGCCAGAAGGAATGGAAACCAGGCTCCAGAAACTACAGAAGGACACAGACACCCAAGAACTAGAGGATCCCAAGGGCCAGAGGGTCGCAAAGATGTTTGGGCGAGGAGCCTGTCTCTTAACCAACCACCCTCTCTCCCTCCAGGACCCTCAGGCCCCAGCTCACCCAGGCAGCGGGAGCCGTCCAGGCTGATGGCAAACCCACGGGGGCAGGTGCACACAAAACTCCCAGCTGTGTTGGTGCAGCCGCCCCCAGAGCAGAGGCCCAGCATGCTGACACACTCGTCCACATCTGTGTAGACGGATGCCCAGTCACAAGCGGGTCCGCCACCAGCCCTGCCCCTTCTCTTTCTCCTCCTTGCAGGGGGCCTGAGCTGCCTGGAGCACAAAGGAGGGCCCGAGTTGGCACACCCTCCATCGCCCACCTTCACACTTGGCACCGTTCTCACTGAGCCGGTGTCCAGTCGGGCAGCGGCACTCGAAGGAGCCCACAGTATTGACGCAGCTGCCCCCCTGGCACAAGCCTGGGATGGCCTGGCACTCATCCACATCTGCAAGGGAATGAGAGGCCCGTCAGAGGGAAGAACCAAGGCTGCAAGGGCTCCCTCTCAGCCCTGGCCCCCAGGACCTTCACCCCTTCCTCGCTGACTTACCTTGGCAGGCCCCCGTGTGGATATTGGGGATGAAGCCTCGGCGGCAGGGGTGAGGCTGTGCAGGGCAGAGCTCACACGGGATGCCCCAGGCCTGGCCCACGGTGGCACAGCAGAGTGCTTTGGTGCACACGAGGCCTATCAGCTGGTGCTGGCACCCCTCAGGGCCCACCTGACCAAAGCAGGGGCCCGTCCGGTAGTCTGCGAAACAGGTGGACATGGGCAGCTGGCCTCAAGCTGCCCCCAGCCCAAAGCTTCTCCATCCCTGCAGCCCCAGCTCAGGCCTTCACCTCTCCTACCAGGACCACTGCGGTGGCCTCCTTTCCAGCCTCTCTATACCAATACACCAGCCTTTACTCACGCTGTTCCTCATCCCTTCCAGACAAACTCCTATTCACCCTTCAAAACCCTTCCTCCCCAAAGCATTCCCCAACCAGCCTCCAAAAGAGAGACCAGGACCTCCAAGCCCACAAGGACCAGAGCATGTCGGAGAATCCGATCACTTCCCAGGCCCACCCTCCCTGCAGGCGTGGGCAGAGACCCCGGATACCCAGCAAGAGTGCATCCCTGAGTGCAGGTCAGGCCCTGCCGAGTGCCCCAGACTCGAGGAGGGACCCAGCACAACAGCACACCCCCGGCCCCGGAACCCGGCCCAAGGCGGTCTCATCAGTGCCCCCACCTCCGTACACGGGCTCACGTGCGGGCTTCCCGGCTCCATCCTCCAGATGGTTCTAATCAGGAGGCTGGCAACAGACCAAGGGAAGCCCCTCCCAGAAGGGCCCAAAGCCGGGCCCCCTAGACCCGAATGGAGGAGGAGCCACACAGAGACCAGCGATGGTCCTGCCTCCACTAACTCCCCTCATTCAGAATCTCACGGAATTCACCCAGAACTCTGGAATCCCCCCGGCTTCTGCCTCTCTCTGGGGCCCTCACCACCCACACCACCCACTCAGGCCTCCCTCCCTTCCCCTCCCTCCCCCTCTGCCACCCCACGCTGTTCCCAATTTCAGTTTCCAAAAGCACCCGGCTCGCCCCGAGGTACCCCTCCCAGTCCCTCCAGCCTCTGACTTATTGCTACACTGTCTCTGCCGGCTTCGGCCACAGATGGGTCTGCGGGTCCAGCGGCACCTCCCAACACTGAGGTCAGTCCCCGGGCCCGCCCAGCTTCCCCTGGGCTCCGTGGGCTCCGTGCTCTCTGCGCACCCTGAGTCACCCTTGCCTGCGTTCCGCCAGAACGCCAGCCATCCGCTCAGCTTCGGCCATCCAGCCATCGGCTCCACCTCCCCCGCATTCGAATTTTCACAGAACACTGTTGCCTCCGTCATTTTAGTTTTGGTCACAGCCTCCCAACAGATGACCCCCCCCCCACCTCAGCGGTGGGAGTATTTTGACAGTAGGGGGTGGTATAGTAAAAGGGGGCTTGTTCATCTCATGAATTCTGATTATCACTTCCTCCAGGAAGCCCTCCCTGATGCCCTTCCCTGGAGCAGCAGTTTCTCTGCCCTTCAGAGCATCAGGGACAACAGAAAGGAGGCCAGCTGGAGCCACCCAGGGCCTGGCAACCTCTCAGGGGCTTTCGGGAAGCCCCCCGCCGGCCCCCAAGGCCCCTACCCCATCCCCAGCTTGGCAGCTGGTACCTCTCTCACACTGGGGTCCCATGAAGCCGTACACACAGGCACAGTGGTTCGGTCCTATGCAGCGACCCCCGTTGTGGCAACCACGGTCGCAGACGGCTGTGGAGGGCGAGAGGAGGGTGGCCTGAGGTCCCCTTACAGCAGAGGGAGCTGGGACCCCGAAAAGCCCGTTTTCTCTTTTTTTTTAATTTTTTAATGTTTTTATTCATTTTTGAGACAGAGAAAGAGTATGAGCAGGGTAGGGCAGAGAGAGAGGGAGACACAGAATCTGAAGCAGGCTCAGACTCTGAGCTGTCAGCACAGAGCCCAATGCGGGGCTCAAACTCACAAACCGTGAGATCATGACCTGAGTCGAAGTCGGACACTTAACCACCTGAGCCACCCAGGGGCCCCGAAAGCCCATTTTCACCCAAGAATCCCCACCATGTGGCCCAGATTCAACGCGAAGACTGACGATGAGTACATACGTCCCTCCCTCTCTGGTCCCAGAAGAGCGGCCCGTGGGCGGGCGAGCAGAGACCCTCCCTCTGGGCCCCCAGGCCCGGGTGTTCACGGGGGTACTCACGCTGCCCGCACACCGTGCCCGTGTAGCCTCTCTGGCACAGACAGGACTCGCCTCGGCAGCTGCCCCCATTCATGCAGCTCACACTGCATCCTAACCCTAAGGACGGGGAGGAGGGATGCACGGTAAAGTGGCCGCAAATCCCCAAGATGCACGGGATCAGCGGCAGGACTAGGCTGGCTGGGCCCGGCTCGGCTCAGTCCCTTGGCAAAACCAGCCTCTGCCCCCGATGGCACCCGGAAGCCTCTCACCTTCTCCTCCTGTCCCCGGGGGCCATCCCGCCACGTACCTCGGCTTCCCCTGCAGCTGGGCGCCAGCGTCCCATCCGCACAGGTGCACAGATTGGGCCGGGAGCAGAAGCCCGCGCCACAGGCGTGCCTGCAGACAGCTGGCAGGGGCAGAGCAGGCGGCAGTCAGGCTCAGGACCCAAACCCTGTGCTGACCCCACCCCGCCGGTGCCCAGGCCAGAAGGGCTGAGCAGCTGGGACAGAAGCTGGAGATGCTGGGTGGGTGACTGTGGTGTGGAGGCGGAGGGCTCTGGGGAGTCAGATTCTAGAACCTGGAGGTGGGAGGTACAGACTGACAGAGAGGGAGAGACAGGAACGGTGGGAGGAGGGTGCAGGATGGCCTGGGAAACTGAAGACAGGCCAGGGCAAATCCTGTGGTTTTGCCTGACGCCCCTGTTCAAGTCCACTGGCAAACTTGGACTTGCCAGCAGGACGGAGAGCTGGCCCGCCCCCCTCCAAGGCAGCGGCACTCACGAACGACACACTGGTGACCGCCTGGCAAAGTCCTCCAGCCCGGGCAGCAGTAGGCGTGGAAACGGGACCCGCACACATTCGGCCTTAGGGAGAGCACGCCGGTGAGCCCCTGCCCTGCAGGACAGCCCAGCCCACACCCCGGGGGCCTCTCAGAGCGCCGGGTACCACGCACCCCTGCAAGACGCCGGGGCTGCCGCGCCTGCGCAAACGTCCGGGACCTGCAGACTCCAAGGCCCTGTCCCAACGGCCGTGGACACCCACCAGGCACAGCAGGGCCGCCCAGGCCAGCAGGAGCCGAGCCGGGGAGCCCCAGGCCGTGGTGAAAGCACCAGCCCTTCTTGCTGAGCACAGGCCTTTCAGAACCATGCTGTGTCCCTCAGAGGCTGCGGAGAGGAAGCAGAGAGTAAGCCCCAGCAGAGTACCCAGGAGAACCGGGAGGCTGTGATGGCTGCAGGCAGGGCTGGGGGGACGGGGGACATGTACTGTAGCCCAGGGAAGCATCCAGCCTGACCCAGAACCAGGTGAACAGTCAGGGCAGGCTTCTTGGAGGAGGTGTGATGTCTCAGAGTTAGCTGAGAGAAGGGTGCTGGGAGCAGAGTGCACAGTGAGAGCAGGGCGGGGGATGGAGTGGTAAGAGGGGGGAGGGAGGGATGGTGCTGTTGCCGGGGCCACTGTGTAATGGAACTTCTACTTGTGCTTCCAGTAGGAGGAACAAAGGCAGAATGGGGGTTTGGTGGGTGTGGAAGGGCTTGCAGGGGCTGGGGAGGAGGGTGCAGGTGAGGAGGCTGGGGCAGGCCTCCAGAGAGGGGAGAACAGAATTCCAGGAATAATGAGGAGGTGGAGTCACCAGGAATTGGAAGCGGTTCTAAAAGAGGCAGGAGGCACAGAGGAGACTCCCAGAGCTCTGGCTGGGAGGGCTGATGGGGAGGGGACCCGAGGGCGGGGAGGTAGGTGGAGATGCACGTTAGGGCGAGGCCCTCCCTCCACCCAGTGGGGAAGGGATAGCTTTTGTGCCCAATTCACAGAGGAGCAAATTAAGGCCATCACACAGTTCGTGAGGGGCTGGGGGTGGGTGAGTGCTGAAGGGAGGGGGGGAGGATGGGGGCAAAACCCTCGGAGGAGGTGGCTGGCTCTCTGCAGGATGTGGGAGGACAGGAGGCAGGGGATAAAGGCGAAGGAGTTGACCAGGTGACGGTGAGGAGGAAGGAAGCTGGATACTTGGAGGGCAGGAGGTTGACTAAAGGGCCTTCTTGGGGCGGGGGCTTTCAGGTCCGCCTTTCCAGACCAGGGAGAAGAACAACAGTTCCTGGGTAGGGAACGTGCAGGAAGGATGCTGTGTGCCATTAGGCCGGTGGCTAGCCCTCTCTGGGCCCTTGGGTGACAAGAGAGCCTGGCCAGGTGGTCCCAGGCCCTCGGGGGGAAAGGAGAGACCCTTGTCAACTTTGGCAGAGCGTCGGAGACTCAGCCTGGCTGAGGAGGGGCACCGCTTTCTGGCTTCCAAGCCGTCCCACTTCAGTCGGCGCGGGGAGGACGCCTTCTCCGGGCAGTCTCGGGGCCCACGCGGCCTCGCTCCCCGTCCCCTCCGCCCCGGGGGTGGGGGGAGGCGCTCTGGCCCGGCCGGACCCGGCACCCCCCACCTCTCCGCGCCCCGCGCCCCGCGGGTGTTCGAATGAATGAGCAGGGAAGGCGCGCACGGCGCCGGCGGGCAGCGAGCGGTCCGGGGCTCCGCGGACGAGGAGGGGGCCGGCCGGCCGCGCTCTCCACCCGCAGGACCGAGGACCCAGGGCCCCCACCCCCACCCGGGCCGCCACCGCGCTCGGCTCCGCCCTCACCTGCGGGTCGGGCCCTCCCGCCGCCCGCGCCCCCGTCCCGCGCGCAGAGGGGAGCGCGTGGACCCGGGGCCGCAGCCGCGAACAAAGGAGTCCCCTCCCCCTCCCCCGCCCGGGCCCCGGCCTCCCCCGCCCCCTGTCCCCGCTGGCGCCCCGCGGGCCCCGCGCTCACCGACCTGCGAGCCGGCGCGCGGGGAGGCGGCCACGGAGGGCGGACGCGGGGGCTCGGCGCCGGGGGGCCCGGGGCGGGAAGGCGCACCGAGAGGCCGACCCCGCCGTGCTCGCTGCCCGGAGCCGCCGCTCGGGGGTGGGGGGCGGGGGGGAGCTGGGGGCGGGAGGAGTCGGGGGAGGGAGCGTTTGCACCTCGAAGCTCCCGGGGCGGGGGCCGGGGGCTCGTCCGATCCGGGCTGAGGGGGAGGGGCTGGGGCTGGGGGGAGGGCCCGGGGCTGCGGGTGAGATTCGGAGGGGCTGGAGAAGCCAAAGGGGGTGTACCCAGAACTCAGGCCGGGGCTAAGAAGCTAGATGGGGGTGAAGGGGGGTGCTCAGGGCGCTCGGGGGTGGGAGGGGGTTGGGTTCCCGGAACCGCGTTTGCGGATTGGAATCGATCTGGAGGTAGCCCCGAGGTGGGGCTCTGATTTGGGGCGGCCGGGAAGAAAGCCAGGGCTGGGAGGGTCCGGGACTCACCTAGGAGGCCGTCCTTCGTCGTCCCAAGTCGCCTCCCCTTCCCTCGGGCTAGGAGAATTCCCAGGGTGACGTCGGAAACTCACCTGGCCGCTCCCTGGGTTCTTAACTAAACTAAGATCCGGAGGCCCCAAGAATGTAGTCAAACATTGGGCAAAGATGCCCTTCCGGAGAAGGTCCACGCTTTTCATCTGATTCTCAAAATGAAGAGTTTAAGAATCAAAAAGGTCTAGACTTTCTGAGCCCAGACTTCAGAATTTTAGCTGCCTGTTTGGACCATAAGCTACAGTGAAAATTTGTAGGTTTCACCCACCACTTTTCCAGCTTTGAGAACAGACACCACCAGTGACCCTTAAGGTAGGGACCAAGTCAGAGCTGTTTGGTGGGCCTGAAACTGTTAATGCCACTCAGCAAAGTCCTATGCATCTGACAGAGCCCAGTTCTAAAAGCCCCTCCCCACTCCCAAATTGTTCGTTTACTCTCTTAAATTCCCAAAGCTGATTGTGCCGATCATGTCTCCATCACAGCACTTCCAGAAGGTAATAAATAAACAGTAAAAATAATTCGAGCTAATGTTTATTGGATCCTCCTGTGCCAGGCTTGGTGCTGAGCATGTCGTACACATTATCTCATTGGGTAACTAAGAACCGTATGAGGGAGGTACTCATAATCTCCCCGTGTGCGTCCCAGGAGACAGACCTGGACTCCAACATTCCTGGGCAGGAGAAAGAGCCCCCCAGGATTGGGGAGAGGAGGAAAGGAGCGTTCTGTGGAGGATGGGAGGCTTGGGGGGCAGGAGAAAGGAGATCAGAAAAGGGGAAAGAAAGATAAGCAGAGGAAACAGCTCAGGGAAAGGTCTGGAGACCAAAGAGCATGGAGAACTCGGCATTGGGCTTTGGGGGAGCAGAGGAAAGGAAGGGGGATAGCCCAGAGGTTGCGCTGTGGGGGCTAGAGCCGGGCTGGGGGCAGCTTGAGACAGAGGGAACCCCCAGGGACAGGATTCAGGTCGTCCTGGCAGAGGAAATGGGTTCCCCGGGGCAGGGGGCGCAGGGAAGGACCCCCAGGGCCAACTGGAATAGCTGCGGCAGGTGGGCTGTCGTGGATGAGCCAGCTTCGGGGACAGGTCTGTCACCTCTTCCCAGGCTCCTTCGTCAAGGTCCACCCTGGGCTGCTCTCGGCCCACAAGTGTGTCTGGTACGGGCACAGGGACAGGCACTGGTCATTGCGCCCCGCCCCCCACCTCTGTCCCTTCCTGCTTGGCAGAGTCCCACTGCCTGGGTGGTTTATGCCGCTGCCCCTTACCGATGTCACACCGAAAGTGTTACCTACGCGGCCACTCCGTCACATCGCACTGTCTGGAACGGCATCTAGGCCCCCCCTGCCCTGCCGCAGCCAGGGCCACCTCAACCCCATCGTAAGGACAGAGCAGTCCCGGCCTCCCTGTCAATGTTGTAACATCCCCGACACCCTTTCACAAGGTCTCCTGTCACTGTCACCCAGTGCTGTCTCCCATCAGCAGAACGCCTTGCTGTCTTCTGGTTATTTTGTGGCCCGTCACATTCATGTTGTCCCCGGTCCTCTCTACACCTTGTGGCTGCGGCGTTGTGACCCGTTAATGGTTGTGCCATGACCCAGAGTGCACTGCGAGCAGTAGAAATCACCCTCTGCAGAAAGGGCTCTTGGCTGCGCCCAGATCCCCCCGGGAGGCTGAAGACCCGAGCTCGGGGGCTCTGCAGCCAGGAGAGTGACTCCCTGTCCCCCCCCATATCCGGTCCCACAAAGACACCTTCATCCCCTCTCACTCCCCCAGGTTTGGGTGATGCTCGGGGATCCCAGACCCCGGAAACCAGCACCACCTCGGCAAAACGGAGTCCCAGGGGGCCCCGACTTCTTCCAACGCCTGCAGCTGTCAAAGGTGGGGGCAGGGGTGACTGGCCGGAGGAGGGTGCGTCCCCGCCTTGCTGTGAGGGAGCCGGGAAAATGGAGCCGGTGTCTAGAGATTCTGTCACGAGATGTGTCTCGTGAGGGACTCATTTCCCAGACCTTGGGGAAGGTCACCGAGTCGTCTGATACCCACATAGACGGCAAAGGTCCTAGAGGCTGTGTTGTTCCCCCCTTGTCATCACCCCCATGCCCGTCACACCTCCTGACATCTTCCTGCCGCCTCCCATCACCATGAGAGCTTGTCTTAGGTTGTCCTCTCTCACCGCAGCACTGAGTCCCCACTGCCACCTGTCATTTCCACACGCAGTCTCCTTATTGTCCTCTTCACTGTCTCCCAGCCTCCCTACCAACATTACACCGATCTCCAGGGCTTTTTTTTTCTTATAGTGTCATCTGTCGCTGTCAGCCTAGCTCCTCATCGGCACCTGTTGCTGTCACACTGTCCCCTCCTTGTCACCTGTTGCCGTCACACTGCTGTCCATCATCCCCGGTTCCTCCTGGTTGTCGCCCGTCCCTGTGACGCTGAGCGCCCCACACTGTTGTCTCTGTGTTGAGGTCACGGTGGAATGTCTGAGTGGCTCCGGTTCCAGTCTCTCTTCCCACACGCCCCCCCACCCCGCCTCCCCACGACTTTCTGTGCGGTCCCAACGTCCCCTCCTGCAGACATGACTCCACCGTGTGTGTCCTGGGCCAGGAGACTCCCCGGTGTCCATTAGCCCGGCCCTGCGGAAGGGCTGGGGACAGGGCGGACAGACAAAGACATGGGGGGTGGGCCGCTGTCTGTGCTGGGTGGGGCGCTGTGCCCGCTTCGGCCGGTGGCCCGAGGACAGAGCTGTCTTTGTGTGAGCACAGGAAGCCGCTGGGCGGGAGTTTGGCCTGATGCCTGGGAATGAGGCTGGGGGTGGTGGGTCCTGGGGGGCCAGGAGAAGACCCGGAGAAGGTCAGGCCCAGGCCAGGGTGGGCGAGAGAGCAGCTGGACCCCGAGGGCTTCCCTGTCTGGTTCTCTGGGCCCGACAACTCCTGGGGTTTGCAGTGTGTGCCGGGCCAGACCCTCCTAACGGCCCCCTTAGGGGCCTTTGCTATCTATCTTCCATTGCACGGGTGGGGACACTGAGTCACAGAGGTCCCCAAGTCACTCACCCCAGCCCCACAGCCAGTAAAGAACACAGACCTGAACTCAGGCCACAAAGCCCCAAACTCAGTCTGCTGGGCAAGGGGTGACAGCAGAGTCTTGTGTCTCTCTGATACATATACATACATTCTTTTTTCTTTAACAATGAAAACAAACGTTAGCCCCTCTGTCTGTACCTTTCTGCATGCTTGTTTTCATTCCTCTTTGTAAAGATTTATCTTAGGGGCACTTGGGTGGCTCCGTTCGGCCCAGGTCATGATCCCACACTTTTTGAGGTCGAACCCCGTGTCGGGCTCTGCGCTGACCGCTCAGAGCCTGGAGCCTGCTTTGGATTCTGTGTGTGTCTCTCTCTCTGCCCCTCCCCTGCTTGCACTCTGTCTTTCTGTCTCCCAAAAATAAACAAACATTTAAAAAAAGTTAAAATTTTATTTTACTTGTAAACTAAAAAGTGCTTCCCAATGACTATCTGGCTTTTTACTGTTTTTTTTTTAATTAAAGTAAAATGCATGTAACATGAAATTAACCACGTTAGGGGCGCCTGGCTAGCTCAGTGGGTGAAGCATGCGACTCTTGATCTTAGGGCTGTGGGTTCGAACCTCATGTTGGGTGCAGAGATGACTTGAAAACAATCTTAAAAAGAAAAAAAAGCAACCATTTTAAAGTACACGATTCGGTGCCATTTAGTACATTCAGACTTGGTGCAACTGGCACCTTATCTAGTTCCAAGGGGCTTCTGTCATCCCAAAATGAAACCTTGTACCCATCATCCCTCCCTCAGCCCCTGGCAACCGAAACTTCTTTCTGTCTTTATGGATTTGCCATTTCATATCAATAGAATCACACAGGGGGAGCCTGGCTGGCTCCGTTGGTGGAGTGTGCAGCTCTTTTTTAAAAAATATTTTTAAGGGGCGCCTGGGTGGCTCAGTCGGTTGAGCTTCCGACTTCGGCTCAGGTCATGATCTCACAGTTTGTGGGTTCGAGCCCCACATCGGGCTCTGTGCTGACAGCTCAGAGCCCGGAGCTGCTTTGGATTTTGTGTCTCCCTCTTTCTCTGTCCCTCCCCGGCTCACACTCCGTCTCTTTCTCTCTCAAAAATAAGTAAACATTGAAAAATAATAATAACTTTTTTAAAATAATAAAATAAAACAGGGCAGTTTTTAAAATTTTTTAATGTTTATTTTTGAGAGAAAGAGAGAGACAGATCACAAGTGGGGTGGGGGGGGGACGGTGGGACAGAGAGAGAGAGAGAGGGAGACACAGAATCTGCAAACAGGCTCCAGACTCCGAGCTGTCAGCACAGAGCCTGATGCGGGGCTCAAACCCACGAACCGTGAGATCATGACCTGAGCCGACGTCGGATGCTCAAGCGACAGAGCCCCCCAGGCGCCCCTGTAGGAGACCGTTCTGATCCTCAAACACTTGAACTTTGTTTGTGGGCCAGCAGTTGCCCTACTGGGTCTATACCCAAAAGAACTGAGAGCAGGGGCTCAAACGGATACGCAGACCCCCACGTTTTCGACAGCACGATTCACAACGGCCACAAGGTGGAAACAACCCAGGTGTCCATTGACAGGTGAACCGGCAAACCAAACACGGTCCATCCATACAATGGACTGACCCAGCAAAATCAGAAGGACATTTTGACACATGTTACACCGCGGGTGAACTTTGAGGACATTATACTCAGTGAAATGACCCAGACACAAAAGGACACATACCGTAGGATTCCTCTTCTTTTTTTCTTTTTAATTTTTTAATGTTTGTTTATTTTTGAGAGAGGTAGAAGAGAGCATGAAGGGAGAGGATCAGAGAGAGAGAGGGAGACACAGAATCCGAAGCAGGCTCCAGGCTCTGAGCTGTCAGCACAGAGCCTGATATGGGGCTTGAACCCACGAACCACGAGATCATGACCTGAGCTGAGATCATGACCTGTGCTGAAGTCAGACGCTTAACCAACTGAGCCCCCCAGGCGCCCCTGTAGGATTCCTCTTCTATGAGGTCCCTAGAGGAGTCCCATTATAGAGACAGGAAGCAGATGGCGGGAGCCATGGGAGGGGCGAGGGGATGTGGAGTCAGTGTTTCATGGGGACAGAGTTCCATCTGGGGAGGATGAGAAGGATCTAGAGATGGACGGGAGAGATGGCCGTACAACAGCGTGAGTGTCCTTAATGCCACTGAACAGGACCCTTAAAAAATGGTTAAGTAACCATTCCGCAATGTATATGGATATCAAGTCATCACATGGTACATTTTATTTATTTATTTTTCTTTTTTCTTCAAATTTCTTATTTCTTTTTTAAATTTACATCCAAGTTAGTTAGCATACAGTGCAACAATGATTTCAGGAGCAGATTCCTTAATGCCTCTCACCCATCTAGCCCGTCCTCCCGGCCCCTCCAGGAACCCTCTGCTTGTTCTCCGTGTTTAAGAGTCTCTTATGGTTTGTCCCCCTCCCTGTTTTTATATTATTTTTGCTTCTCTTCCCTTATGTTCATCTGTTTTGTATCTTAAAGTCCTCCTATGAGTCTTTCTCTGACTAATTTCACTTAGCATAATACCCTCTAGTTCCATCCATATAGTTGCAAATGGTAAGATTTCATTCTCTTTTTTTAAAATTTTTTTAATGTTTTATTTATTTTTGATACAGACAGAGACAGAGCATGAGAGGGGGAGGGGCAGAGAGAGAAGGAGACACAGAACCGGAAGCAGGCTCCAGGCTCTGAGCTAGCTGTCAGCACAGAGCCTGACGCGGGGCTCGAACCCACGAATGTGAGATCTGAGCTGAGCTGAAGTAGGAGGCTTAACCGACTGAGCCACCCAGGCGCCCCAAGATTTCATTCTTTTTGATTGCCAAGTAATACTCCAGTGTGTGTGTGTGTGTGTGCGCGCGCGCGCACTGCATCTTCTTTATCCATTCATCCGTCGATGGACATTTGGGCTCTCCATACTTTGGCTATTGTTGAAACCACGGCTATAAACATTGGGGTGCATGTGTCCCTTTGAAACAGCACACTTGTATCCCTTGGATAAATACCTAGTAGTGCAGTTGCTGGGTCATAGGATAGTTCTGTTTTTAATTTTTTGAGGAATCTCCATACAGTTTTCCAGAGTAGCTGCCCCAGTTTGCATCCCTACCAGCCACGCCGAAGAGATCTTTCTCTGCATCCTCGCCAACATCTGTTGTTGCCTGAGTTGTTAATGTGAGCCGTTCTGATGGTGTGAGGTGGTCTCTCCTTGTGGTTTTGATTTGTATTTCCCTGATGATGATGCTGCTGAGATTTTTTCGTGTGTTGGTTGTCCATCTGTATGTCTTCTTTGGAGAGGTGTCTGTTCATGTCTTTTGGCCATTTCTTCGCTGGATTATTTGTTTTATGGGTGTTGAGTTTGATAAGTTTGTTATAGATTTTGGATATTAACTCTTTATTTGATATTTCATTTGCAAATATCTTCTCCCATTCCATCAGTTGCTTTTTAGTTTTGCTGATTGTTTCCTTCGCTGTGCAGAAGATTTTTATTTTCATGAGGTCCCAATAGTTCATTTTTGCTTTTGTTTCCCTTGCCTCTGGAGACGTGTTGAGTAAGAAGTTGCTGTGGCCGAGGTCAAAGAGGTGTTAGCCTGCTTTCTCTTCAAGGATGTTAATGGTTTCCTGTCTTACATGTAGGTCTTTCATCCATTTTGAGTTTATTTTTGTGTACGGTGTGAGAAAGTGGTCCAGGTTCATTTTTCTGCATGTCGCTATCCAGTTTTCCCAGCACCACTTGCTGAAGAGACTGTATTCCATTGGAGATTCTTTCCTGCTTTGTCAAAGATGAGTTGGTCATACGTTTGTGGGTCCATTTCTGGGTTCTCTGTTCTGTTCCCTTGATCCGAGTGTCCGTTTTTGTGTCACTACCATCCTGTCTTGTTGATTACAGCTTTGTGATACAGCTTGAAGTCTGGGATTGTGATACCTCCTGCTTTGGTTTTCTTTTTCAAGATTGCTTTGGCTATTTGGGGTCTTTTCTGGTTCCATACAAAGTTTAGGATTGTTTGTTCTAGCTCTGTGAAGAATGCTGGTGTTATTTTGATAGGGCTTGCATTGAATACGTAGATTGCTTTGGGTAGTGTTGACATTTTAACAATATTTGTTCTTCCTATCCAGGAAAATGGAATATTTTTCCTTTTTGTGTGTATGTGTGTCATCTTCAATTTCTTTCATAAGCTTTCTATAGTTTTCAGTGTATAGATTTTTCACCTCTTTGGTTAGATTTGTTCCTAGGTATTTTGTGATTTTTGGTGAGATTGTAAATGGGATTGATTCCTTGATTTATCCTTCTGTTGCTTCATTGTTGGTGTATAGGAATGCAACTGATTTCTGTGCATTGATTTTATAAACTGTGACTTTGCTGAATTCATGGATCAGTTTTAGCATTTTTTTTTTTTTGGTGGAATCTTTTGGGTTTTCCATATACAGTATCATGTCATCTGTGAAGAGTGAAAGTTTGACCTCCTCCTGGCTGATTTGGATGCCTTTTATTTCTTTGTGTTGTCTGATTGTTGAGGCTAAGACTTCCGATACTATGTTGAATAATAGTGGTGAGAGTGGACAGCCCTGTCTTGTTCCTGACCTTAGGGAGAAAGCTCTCAGTTTTTCCCCATTGAGGAGGATATTAGCATTGGGTCTTTCGTATATGGCTTTTATGATCTCGAGGTATGATCTTTGTATCCTTACTTTCTTAAGTTCTTTTTTTTATCAAGAAATGATATATTATTTCATCAAATGCTTTCTCTGCATCTATTGAGAGGATCATGTGGTGTTTGTCCTTTCTTTTATTGATGTGATAAATCACATTGATTGTTTTAGGGATATTGAACCAGCCCTGCATCCCAGGTATAAATCCCATTTGGTTGTGGTGAATAATTTTATTAATGTATTGTTGGATCCAGCTGACTAGTATCTTGTTGAGGATTTTTGCATCCATGTTCATCAGGGAAATTGGCCTATAGTTCTCCTTTTTAGTGGGATCTTTGTCTGGTTTTGGATTTAAGGTAATGCTGGCTTCATAGAAAGAGTTTGGAAGTTTTCCTTCCCTGTCTATTTTTTGGAACAGCTTCAAGAGAATAGGTGTTAACTCTTCCCTAAATGTTTGGTAGAATTCCCTGGAAAGCCATTTGGCCCTGGACTCGTGTATTTTGGGAGATTTTTTATTATTAATTCAATTCCTTGCCTGAGTATTTTGTGAATTTGACTATGATACGCCTTGTTGATGGTCAGTTTTTGTTGAATCTAATGGGAGTCCTCTGTGCTTCCTGGATTTTGATGTGTGTGTCTTTCCCCAGGTTAGGAAAGTTTTCTGCTATGATTTGCTCACATAACCCTTCTACCCCTTTTTCTCTCTCATCATCTTCTGGGAACCCTATGATTCTAATGTTGCTCCTTTTTAATGAGTCCCTGATTTCTCTAATTCTTAAATCATACTCTTTACTTTAGTCTCTCTCTTTTTTTCCTGCTTCATTATTCTCCGTAAGTTTGTCCTCTATACCGCTCATTTGCTGCTCTCCCTCGTCCATCCTTGCCGCTGTGGCATCTATTCAAGATTGCAGTTCAGTTATAGCATTTTTTATTTCATGTGACTAGCTTTTACTTCTTTTATCTCCACAGAAAGGGATTCTAATCTATTTTTGACCCCAGCCAGGATTCTTATTATCGTGATTCTAAATTCTTCTTTAGACATCTTGCTTGTATCTGTGTTGGTTAAGTCCCTGGCTATCATTTCTTCCTGCTCTTTCTTTTGGGGTGAATTCCTTTGTTTTGTCATTTTGAAGGAAAAAAGGAATTAATGAGGCAAAAACATATTCTGTTAAAAAATTTTAAATTAAAAAATTAAAAACAACACACACACACAAAATCAAATAAATATGCTAGCTCTTAGGTGTTTCTTGGTCTGGGTGTTGAAAGAGGCTTGATAGATTAGAGAAAAAAGGGGAAAAAGAAAAAAAAGAAATATGTTTGAAAATTTGAAAAAATGATTGCAATGAAAGAGAATAAAATGAGATGATTGATGTAAAATAGATTTTGAAAAATTTACAAAAAAGTAAAAAATATAGTATGAAAACTAAAGAAAAATATTTTTAATAAAAATTGAAAATAAAAATAATTTTTTCTTTCTGCATTCACGAAAAAGAAAAGAAACGAAAAAGAAAAAAAAGAAAATTGAATAGATGGACCAGCGAACAGCCTGAAATATGATTGAAATTACATCATTTTCCCCTAGAAGTCAACCTATGAAGCACTTTATATTTAGTAAAGTAAGCCGGCTGAGAGACGGGTTCTGAAGAGCGAGGTTGGCCCAGTTGGGCGGGGCTTGGTGTAACGGCTCCGTTCCCCACTAGATGGCGCGGCTCAGCCCACTGGGATGGATTGCTGTGGCGCGTGTGGGCGTGTATGCGCATGCGCGGGAGGTGCGAAAATGGCGTCACTCATCTCTCCAGACTGGTGTCACAACTCTGTTTTCCTGGACCAGCAATCATGCACCTGTCCTTTGTCTCTGGCTTCTTTCCACTTCCCGCTTTTTCTCTGCCCATGACCAAGCCGTCACATTGCCAGGTGGCAGCTCCCTCCTGGGTTTTATCTCAGATGCGGCCATGTTTCCCGACCGCTCCCTTCTGGCCTCCTCTGCGCCTCTGCGGGAGGGGCGCATGAGCAATGGCCGGTGCCGGCCGCACCAGGAACGTTCGAGGGACCGAGACTGTGGCCGGACGTCAGCCCGCCCCAGAAAACGTCCCCAGGTTTCAGGGATTATGGAAAATCACAGCACACGTCTGGCACCAGGCTTTCGCCTTAACGACCTTGTTCCAGCGCCAGCGAAGGTGCTTGCTCCCCAGGATCCTCGGGGACCTTTGCCTGTGGGGAGTCCTCCCAGCAGGGGACCCGCCTCTCCCCGTGTGGCCGGGGGACCCCGAATTCACTCTGCTCCTGGGGATTCGCCCTTCCCCCCGGAGGACCACCAGGTAACGAGATGCGGAGTTTCAGACTCGCGCTCCCCATTTACAGAGTCTTAATGGCATCTAACCCTCTCCTTTCTCCCTTTTTAGTCCAGACCCTGCAGCTGTTTCCACTTGTCCACTTTCTCTCCAGCTGCTTTTGGGGGGTGCTTTTCCAGGACTCTCCCCCCACCCCCGTCTTGTCCTCTCTGCCCCCCGCGCTTCTCCCTCCCCCGGCTCCCCTCTCCGCCCCTCTGCCTGCTGCGTTCTGTGGTTCGGGTTGTGCAGATCCTCAAATCCGCTTTTTAGGTGTGCGGGCTGCTTTAGGGTTGATCTGGCAGAATTTCAGGGACACGAGATGGAAAAAAAAATCTGCATGCTGTCTTGTGCTGTACCATCTTCTCACATGGTACGTTTTAAATAAATACAACTGTATTCATCAATTATCTATCCCTAATGAAGTTGGAAAAAAATTTTAAGAATTAATAAAATGGTTGAGAGGATAGATTTTAGGTATGTAGTTTATCACCATGTTTATAAAAAATGTGGAGGCCGCAGTTTCACCCCTGGGCTGATCCAAGCCTCATCTGACCACAGGGTCATTCCCTCCCTGCGACCTCTGTCCCCAGACGGGTGGGGCTGGCCGGTCCTGGTCCTCGGCCGTGTCCACATGGCAAGCCAAGACACGGTGACCAGTGACCCGGGACTGAGGTCATCAGCATTGATTTCTGCAACATTTACTGATCGCCTCCTGTGTACCAGGCACTGGTGACAGGAAGGCAAGCAGAAATAGACTCAGATCCTGCCCTCCTGCAGAGTCTGGGGAACGTTCATTCATTGAGTGCCTGCTGTATGCCAGGCAAGGTTCTAGGTGCTGTGGGTTGGCAGCATAGAGCAGCAGACAAAGCACAGATTCCTGGGATTCACATTCTGGTAGTGGCGATTGCCATGGAAGGCGGGTAGCTGGTGCCCCGGGACCTGACTTAGGCTGGGGTGTGGGTGGGGCCGGGAGGGGCTTTCTCCATGGCAGTGACACTTGCTCTGAGATTGGCCAGACAAGGGAGAGTATCCCAACAAGAGGAAATAGCATGAGCAAATGTGTGAGTTTGCGTGGCCAGAGCGCAAGGAACAAGGGAGACGGGGGAGGGGCGACCTGTGGGGACATCCTTGCTGTTTTTAAGGTCAGTAGGGAGCCATCAAGGGCTTTGTGCAGAGGGCGATCACTGGTGGGTTATGCAAGGATGGGATAGGACCACTGGGCCAGGTGCAGGTTAGTCCCCGGAGGGGAGTTAGGGCGTGGGCACCCGTCTCTCGGGGGTTCCGCTACCTGCCCAGCCTGTCTCCTACCAGCAGCCCCGTCCCCACCCCCAGCTGCTGTCAGAGTCTTTCCTTGCAGCTCCTGCCCCGTCCCCCAAACTTCCAGGATGTCATTAGTTCAGCCAACATCTATTAGGCACTTACGGTGTGCCGGGTACATTACATTTATTATCACGCTGAGTTCCCCCAGTAATCCTAGACAAAGGCATGAAGGCCAGGGTCACATGTGAAGACTGAAGCCCAAGGATCCAGTCGGTTGAGTGCAGACCGTTGGAGCCAGGCCCTCAAGCACCACTGACTTGCAGGATGCACATGTGTCCGCGTGGCCCTGGGTCTTCAGGAAGCGTTTGCTTAATCAGTGGGTGAGTGAGTGAATGGCGGACGAGCCCTGTGTGGCTGGGGGCAGGAGGAGAAGTTGCCCGTGGAGAGGTGAGCAGGACTGAGATGAGAAGGCTCCAGGCCAGAGCCACACAATCAGATTTAAGTTGGAGGATCAAGTTGCTAACAAGGGTGGTGTTGGTCATGTGTGTCGCTAGGGGGCGCTCGAGCCTTCCTCTAGATTATATTCGGAGCCGCTCTGCGCCCATGGTGGGTACATGAGCCCTTGAACCGTGGCCAGTCCCAGTCACAATGTACGTGTAAAATACACGCCAGGTTCCAAAGGCTTCATGGGAGAAAAAGAATGCAACATGCCTCGTTCGCGCTTCTTAAAATATCAGTGACATGTTGAAATGATGATGTTTGGGGCGCACTGGGCTAAATAAAGTTGCGTTGTTTTTTCTTTCACCGTTTTTAAAAGTTTATTTATTTATTCTTTAGTAATTTCTAAAGCCAGTGTGGGGTTCAAACTCATGGCCCCCAAATCAAAGTCACATGCTCTTCCCACAGAGTCAGTCAGGCACCCCTGCACTTTCTTGTAATGTAAGACTATCTATCTACATGGGTCGCATTTATGTTTGTATTGGCCATGCTGGCCTAGAGAGAAGTTGCTATTTTTAACTATCATAAGAGGCCAAATTACCCTCTTTAAAAAAATTTTTTTTATTATTTTGAGAGAGAGAGAGTGCGTGTGAATGAGTGGGGGAGGGGCAGCAGGGGACAGAGGCTCTGAGGCGGCCTCTGTGCTGACAGCAGAGAGCCCAGGAGGGGCTCAAACTCATGAACCAAGAGATCACAACAACTTAAGCCAAAGTCAGACCCTTATCTGACTGAGCCACCCAGGCGCCCCCTGTTCACAGGTTTTATTCCCTCACTACTAAAAAGAAACCAACCAACCAATCAAAAAAACCACTGCAATAGATATTTTTATACCTATACCTCTATGTGCTAATCATTCTGTTTCTAAGGGAAAGATTTCTAGGAGGGAGAGGTTAGGTGAAGGGCTTGTGTGTTTTTAATTTTAATAGACACCATCAGGGCCTAGACATCAACCAACCGATTCTGAAGTTTATACGGAAAGGCACAGAGCTAGAATAGCCAACACAGGACGGAAGAACCGGGTTGGGGAACTGATACTGCCCAGTGTCAAGACTTTCTACAGAGCTACGGTAATGAGGACTGTTGGCAGACAGATCAGTGAAGCAGAACGGAGAGTGTGCGGGTTCATCTGCACAAATAGAGTCACTTGATCCTCAGCAGAGGAGAAGAGGCAATCCGATAGATAAAGGCCAGTGCTTTCGACAGATGGGGCTGGACGAATTGGATGTCCCTATGCACCAAAAATGAGTCCAGACACACCCCTCCACCTCCCACAAAACTGAACCCCAAATGAATCATAACAAGGTACCTGGAATTAGCATATTCAGAAACAGAAAGTAGAAGCTGGGGGAGAAAAGGGGGAGGAGTTATTGTTTAATGAGTACCATTTCCGTCTGCGATAATAAAAAGTTCCAGAGATAGACAATGGTTGCACAGCACTATGAATGTACCGAATGCCACTGAGTTGTACACTTACGAAAGGCTAAACTAGCAAATTGTGTGTTATATATATCACACACACACACACACACACGTGATCATAGACCTAGATGTAAAATGTAAATCTTTTAAAACTTCTAGATAGAAACATAGGAAAAAATGTAGGTGATCTTGGGTTTGGCAATGGGTGTTTAGATACAATGTTAAAAGCATAATCCAGGGGCTCCTGGGCGGCTCAGTCAGTTAAGCATCCGACTTTGGCTCAGGTCATGATCTCACAGTTCATGAGTTCAAGCCCCACGACGGGCTCTGTGCTGACAGCTCGGAGCCTGGAACCTGCTTCAGATTCTGTGTCTCCCTCTCTCTGTCCCCCACCCCACTGCTCATGCTCTGTCTCTCTCTCAAAAAATGAATAAACGTTAACAATATTTTTTAATTTGTAAGTTCGATTGTGGGTATTTATAGATTTT
Organism: Mungos mungo; assembly: GCA_004023785.1. Classification (NCBI taxonomy): domain Eukaryota; kingdom Metazoa; phylum Chordata; class Mammalia; order Carnivora; family Herpestidae; genus Mungos; species Mungos mungo. Next base: position 34,777 of record PISW01011498.1, read on the forward strand.
TTCAGGTAAACCCAACAAATTCTCTTTCCACTGCTGAAAATCTTGCTTTCCCTCCTTTGATGAGATTTTATAATTTTGTTTGTATTGTATCCGTGCTGTGTGTTCACAGGTGGTTTGTCATTTATAAACGTGGGGCTGCCTCATTTCCAAGTCTGTTGGTACAGTGTTTCTATTCTGTGCAGTCATCTTACTAAACTCTTGTAAATGCACTTGAACAACAAAGAGAGTTCTCCCTATCTCTTCTTTTCAGATGTCTTTCTTTTTTTTAAAGTAGGCTCCACGCCCAGCACAGAGCCCAATGTGGGGCTTGAACTCATAACCCTGAGATCAAGAGTCAGATCCTTAACTGTCTGAGCCCCCCAGGTGCTCCTCTTCTTTTCAAATGTCTTATTGCTTTCTTCTCTTTCTGCATTTGTTGAAATCCCCAAGACAGACTTAGGTAACCACAGTCAAAGTCGGCGTATTGGTCTTTTTCCTAATTAGCATTTAGGCTAATATTTACTGTTGATTTTAGGGGAGTTGCTTTTATTGCATTTAAGCAATATCTTTCTCTTTTTATTCTTTATTATTTAAGTATATTTATTTAAGTAATCTCTCTGCCCAGCGTGGGGCTCAAACTCATGACTCCAAGATTAAGACTTGCTCTCGCCTCCGACTGAGCCAACCACACACCACACAAGTTCTTTCTCTTTATTAGGAATGGCTGCTGAATTTTATCAAATGCTTTTTAGTACGTGCATTTATAGGACCGTGTGATTTTCTTCATTTGATAGATTGGTTTTTATTGGACTTCTCTAAATCTGGAAATAGGGGCGCCTGGGTGGCTCAGTCTGTTGAGTGTCTAACTTTGGCTCAGGTCATGATCTCACAGTTCGTGAGTTCGAGCCCCGCGTCCGGCTCTGTGCTGACAGCTCGGAGCCTGGAGCTGCTTCAGATTCTGTGTCTCTTTCTCTCTCCGCCCCTCCCCTGTTCATGCTCTGTCTCTCAAAAGTAAATAAAATAATTTTAGAAAAAGAATGTGGAAATAAAGCTGACCATGGCATGCTCTTTTTTTTTTTGGTACATTAATATTAAATGACAATATTTGGCAACATTCAGAATTTTGCTGTTTTCTTTTTAATAAAAAAAATTTTTTTAATTTATTTTTGAGAGACAGAGAGAGACAGTGCGAACAGGGGAGGGTCAGAGAGAGAGAGTGGTACAGAATCTGAAGCAGGCTCCAGGCTCTGAGCTGTCAGCGCAGAGCCCGATGTGGGGCTCGAACCCACAAACTGTGAGATCATGACCTGAGCCAAAGCCGGACATTTAACCGACTGAGCCACCCAGACGACCCATGCTGGTTTTTTTTTTTTTTAAGCTCCTTTATTTATTTTGATGAGAGAGAGGGAAAGTGTGAGTGGGGGAGGGACAGAGAGAGGAGGAGACTGAATCCCAAACCGACTCTGCACAGTCAGCATAGAGCCCAACGCGGGGCTCGAACCCACGAACCATGAGATCATGACCTGAGCTGAAATCGGATGCTTAATTGACTGAGCCACTCAGGCGCCCCAAATTTTTCTTTGTTCTTAAGTGAGATTGATCTGTGCTCTTCTGTCCTGTCATTTAGAACTGAAGTCATGGAATTGAATTCATAAGATGAAGTCATAGACACATGGCGGGGGTTCTGTATTTTTCTATAGCATGGTCGACCTACTCAGATGTTCCGCTTGGGTCAGTGATCAAAACGTGCGCTTTCCTCAGTGATCATTCATTTCCTCTCGGTTTTTCTGAATGTTGCCCAGAGCTGCATGGAGATTCTTGCATTTAACTGTTTCCACTTAACACTGAGACCTTATCTCCTGTTTTGTCCCCAATCTTGTTTGTTTTTCTGGTCTGACTTTTTAAAATTAACCAGGCTTGTAAAAGGTTCTGTATTCACTGATCTCATAGAATCTACGTTCTTATCGCTTATTATCCTTTTTCCTCTAGTTGATTCATTTCGGGGTTTTTTTTTTTTCCCATCTCCAGTCCATTCCGTCTTCCTATGTTCGTTTTTGTGCGTTGTCTCCTTTGTTAAGCGACGCACATCCTTCCGTCATCGTTGCGTTCTTTAATAACGGGGTGATCGAGGCTCTGGCCGTTTCTTCAAGGTTCGTTTTATCAGTTTCTATAGAAAATGTTCCTTTAAGGGGTGCCCGGCTAACTCAGTTGGTAGACCCTGTGACTCTTGATCTCAGGGTTGTGAGTTCAAGCCCCACATTGGGTGTAGAGATTACTTAAAAATTAAATCTTTAGGGGGAGAAAAGGTGCTCTTTTCACGGTTTTCTAAATCATTTTCAGGTTCCCTCTTGGCTCTGTCACTCCACTCTGTCCTTTGTCACGGCTGGTGGGTTTGGGGAAGGGGGTTGGCCAGCGAGTGGAGGCGGGGCCGTGACCGGGGCTCAAGGGGTAGGATCCTTGTGCTCTTTCTGCTGTTGATCTGCCTTCTCTCTTCCCCTGGAGAATCCCGACCCTTGTGGAGAATTTGGCGTGGACCTTTTCCTTTGTTCCTGGTTCTGCCAGAGGAGTGTGGTCCTACGTGCGTGGGTTTCACACACGGACCCAGGTGGTTCTGTGTGATCTCTAGTTCTTGTTTCTTCCTCCCTCCACTGGCATTTTGTTTTATGTCTGACCCAGAATCGACATTTATTTATTTATTCATTTGCTTGAGATACAATTCATATACCATAAAATCTTTTATTTTTTAATGCTTATTTATTTCTTTTTGAGACAGAAAGAGAGAGAATTAGCATGAGCGGGGGAAGGGCAGAGAGAGAATCCCAAGCAGGGTCCACACAGTCAGCGCAGAGCCAGATGTGGGGCTCGAACTCACCAACGGTGAGATCGTGACGTGAGGCGAGATCAAGAGTTGGACGATCAATGACTGAGGCATCCAGGCGCCCCTAAAATTTATCTTTCAGAGTGTGCAGTTCAGTAGTTTTCACTCTATTCACAAGGGCGTGCAACTAGCACCACAATCCAATTCCAGAAAATTCTCATCACCCTGAAAAGAAAACTCATTCTCCTCTTTCCATCACCTCCGAGCCACTAATACGGTCTCTGTGTCTATGGATTCGCCTGCTGGGGACCTTTCATATCAAAGGAATCATACAGTGTGTGCCCCCCCCCTTTTTTTTTTGAGAGAGAGAGCGAGCAGGGAAGGGGCAGAGAGCGAGGAAGACACAGAATCAGAAGCAGGCTCGGGGCACCGAGCTGTCAGCACAGAGCCCGACGCGGGGCTCGAACCCACGAGCCGGGAGATGATGACCTGAGCTCAGCCGCCGGAGCCCCCCAGGCGCCCTGGACCGCTAAGCGTCCGGGTCAGCGGGCCTGAGCACATCCGCACTGTTGTGCCGCTTCCGCCACCATCCGTCTCCAGGACGCTTCTCACATGGCAGCACTGAAGCATCCCCGTGAGTCGGTGCCCCGCGCCCCACGCCCCGCGCCCTGGCTCCCACTGCCGGCCTTCTGTCCCCGTGGCTGGCACTCCTCCAGGGACCTCGTGTAGGGGCCTCATACCACACTCGTTCTGTGACTCCTTTATTTCACTGACCGTAACGTCCTGCACGTTCATCGCCGCAGCTGGGGCCCGACGCCCCTCCCATCCCGACCGCGCGGGCCTCCCTCGCGTGGACCGACCTGGTTTCGTCCAGGGGACAGGTAGGCGGCTTCGCCTTTGGTCTCTGAATACCGATGCACACACGTCTCTCAGAGACGTTTTTTCTTAACAGACTCCTTATTCTGGAGTGGTTTGAGGTCCACAGAGAAAGTGCGAGGGTGGGGAGAGAGGCCCCGAAGCCCCGCGGCTTTCCCTAAACAAACACTAACTCTTTACAAATAGGTTCCTTGCATTTGAAGTGAATGGCGGATGTTGGACGTCCTTCCAAATCAGCAAACAGACATGTCCGAGCACAGGGCTGATTTGCATTGTTATTTCCGCGAACGCAGGCCGGTCATCTGACCCTTCAGCACCACCTCGCTTTCCTCCCTTGTCCCAAAGTGGGGGGATTACAGCGCCCACTTCCCAGAGGGAACCGTGGTGAGCTTTTCAGTCGGTGAAGAGAAGGGGTCAGCACATGTGGCGTGTTCTCCCCAGCACCGCGTCTACACTGGGGTTGGGGCTCCTGGATGGCTCGGCCGGAAGAGCACGGACTCTTGACTTTGAGGTTTTGAGTTCAAGGCCTGTGTCGAGTGTACAGATAATTAAAACCAGGGGCACTCAGTCGGTAGAGAGTGTGACTCTTGATCTCAGGATTGTGAGTTTGAGCCCCAGGTTGGGTGTAGAGATTAGTTTAAAATATATAGAGGGGCACCTGGGTGGCTCAGTCTGTTAAGCATCTGACTTCAGCTCAGGTCATGATCTCAGGGTTCATGAGTTCGAGCCCCACATCGGGCTCTGTGCTGACAGCTCAGAGCCTGGAGCTGCTTCGGATTCTGTGTCTCCCTCTCTCCTTGCTCCTCCCCTGCTCACACTCTGTCTCTCTCACTCTGCAAAAATAAATAAACAGGAAAAAATTAAATAAAGAAATGAAATCTCTAGGGTCATCTGGGTGACTCAGTCAGTTAAGCGTCAGACTCTTGATTTCAGCTCAGGTCACAATCTCACAGTTTATGGGTTCAAGCCCCACATCAGGCTCTGCGCTGATGGTGCAGAGCCTGCTTGGGAGTCTCTCTCTTTCTCTCTCTTTCTTTCTCAAAATAAATAAATAAACAATGTTTTGATAAACTTTAAAAAGTAAATACGTAAACTTATTAGCAAGTTGTGGCCTGCCTTCCCCACGTGGCAGCAAAGCAGGGTCCCCCTTTTGCAGAGGGGCCTCTGCTTGTATTTTGCTGGCCCTCGATGGACAGGCGTGTAAGTCTGGCTGCCACAAGTGACGCAGCCTGGAGTCCCCTCGTGTGAGCGCCCTCGCGTCCGCACGTCCACGTGCAAGACATGTTCCCCAAGAGGCGCGCGCGTCTCCCAGGGTTATGGTCGGAGCCTCACTGCCCTCCTCCCGGGTCTCCTGCAGCAGCAGGCTTTTTAAACTTTGCTCAGAGAGATCACAGAGGGGCCATGACCTTGAGGCAGGGAGAGGAGGAGGCACTAGCCTGGGGACAGAGAAGTGTCCAGTGTGCTTGAGAAACCGGAACCGTGTGTGTGTGTGGTGAGGGAACCGTGTGTGTGTGTGGGGGGT
>PISW01011499.1:0-41879 GCA_004023785.1 Mungos mungo
GGTCCCATGGGAGGTGACCTCGGGGAACGGGGCCGGGAGAAGGGGACACAAGAAACAAGGATGCGTTTTGCAAGTTGCTCATGAGCAATAGGGGTTGTGCTTTGCCAGGAGCCTGTGAGTGGACACCTGGGTGTCCATCCCCTGGCCCCCGGGCCCCTGGTGAGGGCTCCCCTGGATGCAGGTGCTGTGGGGCAGGCATACAGGCCAGGCGGGCTGCCAGGGGGAGAAGGCAGGGGCAGTGGGCCAGACAGCACATGGCTTGAGGAAGGGGCCTCCAATGAGGCTGAAGGAGTGTCCATGGGAGCACACATGGCAGCCAGGCCTACGGGTGGATGGAGGTGGATGGGTTGGGAGGTGGGTGGGTTGGGGGAGGGTGCAGGTGGACAGAGGTAGACGGGGGCGGGGGGTGGGGGGTGGATGGAAGCATCTATGAGGCATTAACAGGTCAGTGGATTCAGACCAGAAGCTGGTCAGCATGGACCATCTCAGGAGAGCCCTGAATGCCGGGGTGGGGACTCCTGCACCATAAGAAAGGCAGCTGGACCGTATGCAGTGTCCTGCCTGGACGTCACCCGAGTCTGGGGTGGACGCACGGCTGCCCTCTGCCGCCCCCACCCCCGCCGTCCCCGGCCAAGCCCGCCAGGCACGCTCCGCAGCCGCACTCCGCACTTTCTAGAAGAGAAGCGGCCATGCCAACCTCCCTCGTCAGAGGGGAACGAACACAGCCCATAACCAGAGTCTGTGGCGAAGGCTCATCTCACGAAGACTTCTCGGAAGAGGAGCGTATGCTGCCAGGGTCCAGGGAGAGTCAGCCAGGACGGAAATGCGCAGGTGGCAGTCCACAGACACACACCCGTCTTCCAGACGAACCTGGGGAGCATTTCATAACCAAGCTTCTGCGATTGTGAAAATACTCCGACTACATCCCGCTGCTCCTAGCCCGGCGGCTGACGGCGCCGCATCACCGAGGGCCGAATCACTGTGCCCACGTCGTGCGTGCAGGAAATATCTGCATTCAGGAAAGTTCAGAAAATCCATTTTCTTTCTGCCACAATGTTTTCTCAGAATTAAATGTTCCTGTTGATTTAATGCCAGCAGGCCAAGCCCTCGCACGCCCAGGAGCCTCGGGCCGGGAAGGGCCCGGAGGCTGGCTTACTCCAAGCTCCCCCGCTGCCAGGCTGCATGAAACGACTCAAGACAACCGCGGATGCTTGGACCCAGCAAATCCGGAAATCCGTGCGCTCTGGCCCCCAACTCTGCCGTGCACAGCACTTCCTGGAAAAGGGCTCCGAGCTCGCCCGGTGGGAGACTGTCTGGAGCCCACCCTCACCTCACGGAGGTGCAGTGCCCCGACCTGGCCCGGGGCGCCCTCCCAGCTCGCCCCACCCTGCCTCCAGCAGCTCCCGGCTCCGAGCTGGTGCGTGTCTCCTTGGGCACCCAGCCCTGCATCCCGGGCCTTCCGGCGGCCAGAAGAATGAGGATTGGCCCCTAGTCTCTAGTTCCTGCCACAGAGCCTTGTTGTGATGTCCACAAAGAGGTCTTTTACAGGTTGATAAAGACCATTATCAGCCTCTTTTATTCTGTAAATAGATATTCACTTTATGAAAATCACACAATTGGCAAATCAAATCTCCCTGACATTTTCAAGATCGATTCACGAGTCATGTGTACCCATCATCCCCGTTATTAGTTACAAGCTGGGGGCCTTTGACCCTCTGTTGAGGCCGAGTCGACCGAACTCCCTCCAACACTCAGCTGCATTCACAAACTCAGCACCTCAAGTTTCCCTTGACACCGTAGCCTCATTCATCAATGGACTCGGCCCTACCTCCCCGCCAGGCCCCCGGCTAACGTCCCGCCTTCCCAAAGACGTGAAACAACATCAGGGAATACATGAGCCAGTCTCGAAGTCTACTAAACATCTTAGTCTTTACAACCACGTCACAGTCATAATTTAAAATTAATTACTCAACAGAAAGACTCACAAGAATCTATAAGATTCTTTAGTGTATCACGTTCTCTGACAAAGATACGCAGAGATCATTCCTAAGGTTAACAAGTTTGAGGACTGTGGGTTGATCACCTTCATCCCCCTGTTATGTAATTCGAAGGCTTCCAGGGGTTAAGGACATTCCCCCACAAAGAGAGCACCCACATCTGAACCGAGCCGGGCTCACCAGCGTCCCGAGAAACCTGGCGGTCCATCTCAGTGGGCTATTTCCCGTACCGGCCAGAGAGCTTTGACCAGGCCCTGAACCTCAGGGGCATCAGCGCCTTCTTACAGCAAACAGTGACCTCTCTGCCACCTCCCCAGGCCAGCCCACACGGCACTTAAGGTTTCCGTCCCTTCCACAACACTCAGATTCTTTTATGGGTCAGGAGAATACCGCTTGTAAGGCTTCTGCGGTGGCACAACACTGCATTCCACTCTTGTTGTCCCGAGTGCGTGCCAAGGGCAGAGAAATGTGAATCCGTCCCATGTGAACTGGCCCCCATGTGAAAGCTGCGTCCGATCCCTTGGGGCTGCTCGGGGACACGGGGGTAAGGGAAACGATGAAAGGGTTGCTGAGGACAGCAGCCCGACAGGAGAATCCAGATCCGCAGCCCCCTTTCTACCTTCACCACATGCTGTGAATCTGTGAGTGTGTGTGAATCTATGTGTGTGTGTGTGTGTGTGTGTGTGTGTATGTAAAGAACAATTATGTTTCTTAAGGCGACAAAACCAAATTGGAACAGTTCATTACAGACTTCTCCTTGGGCTGCAGGGTGGGTAATGCTGTGTCTGAGTGACCGCCTGCTTTGTGCTGGGAGGTCAAGAACAATGCTCAGGGTTATTCAGTAGAGTGGGGTTGGCATTGCCAGAACTTTCCCTGGTACTTGATTTTCCAGCCGCACAGTTCACGTACACACACACACACACACACACACACACACACACATCTGCGCTGGGTTGTTGTTGGGTTTTTGTTTGTTTGTTTTTGCAAAAAAGCATGGAGACAGAAAATGAGATGGAAGTAATTTTCGTCTTAAGCATCTTCAACATTATTGTAGCTTCCGTGAATACTGCGGTTTAAGTGTAGGTTCTTTGGCTTTTATTATTATTTTTTTAATGTTTTTTATTTATCTTTGAGAGAAAGAGAGAGACAGCGTGAGCAGGGGAGGGTCAGAGAGAGAGGGAGACACAGAATCGGAAGCAGCTCCAGGCTCTGAGCTGTCAGCACAGAGCCCGACGCAGGGCTCAACACCACGAACCGTGAGATTATGACCTGAGCTGAAGCTGGACGCTTAACCAACTGAGCCACCCAGGTACCCCAGGTCCTTTGGCTTTTAAATCAATTAATTATATGTCAGATTCAAATCTCACTAATCAGTGAATATTTCATTGGGTGGGGAGTTATAAGGAACTCGCCGGAAGGAAGCATAGACCAAGAAAATCCTTTGCACCCAGAGGTCCTGACAAGCATCATCTAATAAAATTGCCCCTTGACACACTGGTCAGGCTTCGTCCCACTCAGGGACTGTCACGATCACAGGGGCCACCTCCTGGGGACCCTCCTGGGGGAGGGCAGGGTCTAACGGAGAGCTGTCTGCTCGGGAGGTAACAAGGCGAGAAGGGAACATTTTCTGGCATTGCTGGTGAGAACCTTGACCATGACCTTCTTCTTCCGGCAGACTGTGACTCCCCCCCGAGCAGGAACAGCGGTGTGGCCTCGACGGGAGCCCCTCACGGTGCCCAGGGAACCATGTAGCTTCCAAGATGTTCACGTGGAAAGGCGGGACCTCCAGAGCGAGACCGAGACACCGGCCACCACAGGGGGACGTTCTGGGCTGTGTCCACAAGCGCTGTGCTTCGGAGACGCTCGAATTAGCATTTCTTCCCATCAGAGTAAAGCTTTCACAGGACTGGAGGGCCAGGGACACGCAAGTGTTACAAGTCCTTTGTGCACCTGAAACCTTGGGGGCACTGAAATCCCACAGGATCCTTCAGGGAGGAGGTGAGGGAGGAAGGAGCCCCCTGGTCGGAGGAGGGTGCTCCCGGCTTCGAACACTTGCATGGCGCTCCCAGGGCCCAGGTGCTGTTTAGAAACACAAAACTCCAGGCTCCATTCAGAAGCACCTTTTGAGGGGAGAGCCTTCAGTTTAAAAAGCACTTCTGCTGGTTCTCAACGAAACTCTGAAAATCACTATTGTAAAAGTACTAAGTCGATTCCTGTTATCCAGTCATGTTCTATCCGGTCACTGTGGAAGCGGCATCGGTGGACACGGAACCATTTCCCTTGGGGGAGGGGCACAGGCCTAGGCTCCCGGGAGCCCCTGCTCGCCACATTTTTGACCAACGATAAATACAGAACCTTATTTAACGTGCGCTTCTGTTTAGAGACACTACTTGACCTGTATGTGACTCGCCAGCACGGAGCCGCACGCGTGCAGCAGCACAGGCCATCGCCACGTGTCTGTAACCGTGAACTCCTGTCACTGTGCCTGTCACTCCTTGTGCCGGAGCTAAGCTTCTCTAACCCAGGGATTAGGCCCTCCACGCTGACACGCAGGTAGCACTTCAGACAGTGCTTGGGGCCTTTTCAAGAAACAAATGTGGCGGGGCGCCTGGGTGGCTGAGTCCATCGAGTGTCCAACTTCGGCTCAGGTCATGATCTCAGGTTCGTGGGTTCGAGCCCCGCGTCGGGCTCTGTGCTGACAGCTCAGAGCCTGGAGCCTGCTTCCGGTTATGTGTCTCCCTCTCTCTCTGCCCTTCCTCCACTTGCATTCTGTCTCTCTCTCTCTCAAAAATAAACATTAAAAAAATTTTTTTAAAAAGAGAAAAGAAAATAACATGTAACAAAAACGTACCAGTCTGCCCATCCACGCTGCCGTGTGGCCCCCACCACGTGCACCTCCAGAACATCCATCAGCCAGAATTCCGCACCCAATGAACAACAGCGTCCTCGTCCTCCCTACCTCGGGAGCCATTTCAAACAGCAAAGCCAAGAACCAGAGGCACCACACTGTGGAAAGCGGAGCCCTAGAACCACCAGGAGGGTCCCCGGATCCCAGTCGAGCCGGAACAAGAGGGTGGAGTGTCACCGCCTTGTCTGACATCACTTCTCTCCAGGATCCAAAAGTGACCCAAAGCAACATGAGTACCGATGGGGGAGGGGAGGGTTGTAAATACACCTCAACAAGTAGGCAGACTTGTGAATCCGCAGCCCATGACTAACGGGCGTCTAGCGCGCACTCACTCGCGGGCTGATCACGATGGGGGACCGCAGGCTCACGGAGGACTCGGGGCAAGGATCACCCATGAACGGGGGTCCCCGGCGACAGCTTCGGGCCCACGACAGCCTCTGTGAGGGCTCCAGCTTTAAAATGGTCACTTCTGCACATGAAGGTAAAGATCCCGGGCGGCAGGGTCGTTGACCCTCGTCTGCCCAGCCAGCGAGTCCATTCACCCCGTGCGCGTTGACCGAGGTCTTCCGTGTCGTAGGCATGGGGACAGCCACGGGCTTTTGTCTGGAAGGAGCCGGGCACGTGCTGCGAACGGCCCGCCGGAGGAGCAGGTAGTTTCATGGCCTTAAAGGCTCCGGAGGCCGAATGAGGCCGGTCACTGGGTAGACAAAGCTGGGTGCACAGACGACAGACGAGCGCGGGCGAAGAGCCAGACGCCAGGATGCCGCCGGGACCTCCCTGTCCTCTGGGGTTCCGTGTTCACCAGCCAACGATGAACAGGATGGCTGGTGAAACATCAAGGCACAGGCTATTCGCGGAGGGAACTGCGGTAAGGGAGGGGGCCAGGAGGGAGGGCTCAGAGGTGGAGGATGACATCGCAGCCCCCGGAGGCAGGCGCTGAGGGGCAGGGTCTGGGAGGGGACAGCGTGGACCTCAGGGCCAGAGTTCAAGTTTCCAGGGCAGGTGAAGAGAAGAGGAGCCTGGAGGGTTCTGAGCGGAGAGGTGACCAGCCCCAACGCCCTGTCCCGGGAAGGCTGACGGCCGTGGAGGGCACACGGGGAGGCGGAAGGGAAGGAGGGCAGAGGCAGAGAGGCGGGAGAGTGCCACCGCCGTCCTCCAACCAGGGAAGGGGCAGCAGGGGCCAGATGACCCGGGGCTGGACTCGGCGTGGACCCTGATGGCGGAGGTGGCGGAGGAGCCCTTCAGGACAGAACTCCGCGTCCATTCTCCACAACGGACACGTCCACGGACAGCTGGGGACGAAACTGCCAGAAACAATGGCTGGAAAGGTTCTTGTCCCCCCTCCCTTCCCCAGCCGCGTCTGCACTTTGGATGCTACCGGGGACACAGCCCCTCTCCCTGGCGCTCGCCTGCGTGAGGCACCCACAGCTCGGCCACGGGGACCCGCGTTCCACAGCCATTGCCACAGCGAAGGCGGAAGGCCGGTGGCTCCCCCCGCTTCACCCCTTCCCACCTTCCCAGGGAAGAGGAGTTTGTGTTACAGAGAGAGACGGAGGAACAAATGAACGCAGTTTCCTTGAGAGCTTAAATCCTTGACTTCTTATTAAAAAATTCGCTAAAGCATTTAAAATTAATCCTGTGCGTCTGTTGTGAGCTGTTTAAACGGCATCAGTCATGGGCAGCAGAGAACCAGGGAGGGACCGTGAGCGAGGCGATTGGAGGTGCAGGGAGACGGGCGTCAGCGATCCTGCTCGTCTGCGTCTTCCCTCACAGACCCGCACGCTTGTCCTAAAGACTGGCCTATGGGGACGTCTGGGGGCTCAGTGGTTGAGCGTCTGACTTCGGCTCAGGTCGTGATCTCGCAGTTTGCAAGTTCGAGCCCCGAGTCGGGCTCACCGCTGTCAGCGCAGAGCCCGCTTTGGGTCCTCTCTCTCCCTCTCTCTGACCCTGGACCGCTTGTGCTCACTCTCGCTCTCTCTCTCTCAAAAATAAATAAACGTTAAAAAAAGCTGGGTTTACAGTGAACGCCCCCGCGCATTACCAGACCCCACAGCTGGTCCCTGGCCGTTCCCCCCAGACTAGAGGGTGGCGATGAAGCTGAAGTAGCAACAATCCATGAGGAAGAGCAGCCAGGTGTGCGGGAACGACACGCACACTCAAGACGACGCCAGGGGACCGCAGCGCGTCCTGCTGGACGGTCCCGCTGCTTGTGCGAGGCCGCTGCCCTGTCCCTGGCGTCCACGGCTTGGAGCCTCAGCCGCATGCCTGTAACTTGAATTTCCAAATCACACATTAAAATTTTTTAATGTTTATTATTTATCTTTTAGAGAGAGAGAGCACGGGTGGGAGAGGGGCAGTGAGGGAGGGAGACACAGAATCCGAAGCAGCTCCAGGCTCCGAGCTGTCAGCACAGAGCCTGATGCGGAGCTTGAACTTGGGACAGTGAGATCATGACCAGAGCCGAAGTCGGACGCCTAACCGACGGAGCCCCCCTGGCTCGCACGTTTTAGGAACTCCCCAAGTTGCACATTTTAGGAACTCCCCCAAAATCTCCAAATGCCTTGAGTAGCTCGCAAACTGAAACTCTGTGGAACGGACTGCCAGACAGGAAGTGTGAACCTGACGGTGCCCGGGAGCGGTCCGTGTTCCTCGGGGGTCCCCTGACTGGGGGACAGCCCCGTCTGCATTTGTCGTCTTCCGGTTTTTATGGCTTCCGGCGTCCACAAAGGGCAGGCGGGGAACCCACGTTCTGTGCCCATCCCCTGGTCCCCGGCCGCCCTGGAGGAGGCATCGGGGAGCCCAAGGAAGCCCGTGTGAACACGTATTGTCGGAGCCGAAGACCGGAACCGGGTTTTAGGTGAGGAGGAGGGAGGCCTCTGACACCATGAGTCACTGCCCATATTTACCTGGTGACTTTGGGGGAAGCCTCTGACACCATGAGTCACTGCCCATATTTACCTGGCGACTTTGGGGGAAGCTCAGAGCTTGATCTGAGGCGAAACACCACAGCCTGCGGTGACACACGCGGTGCCTTTGTCCCCTCTCTGGCCTGGCCCAGCGCTGTCCTGTCTGGAGCTCCTCAGCTGCTGACTTACAGATTCTGACTCGTGTTTCACAACTACTTCGCTGTATGAGACTTGTCATCAGCCACCCCGCCCCCAACCAATAAGCAAAGAAAAACGCGCATGTCCACGTTACCCTGAAATAAAATGAGACAGAAGACGCAGCGTGCAGCTGTGCGGGCACGGTACCCACAGCGCCCGGAAGCACGATGGGCGATCAAAGGACCCCGAGCAAGAGGCGGGGATGTGAGCGTCGTCGAAGGTTCTGCAGACACAGACCGCACTCGGTGTCCCCGGGAAACGGTGATCACCAAGACAGATAAGATGGAGGGGAGGCACGGAGGCGGGGCGGCTCTGCTGCCTTGTCCTCGGGTCCCGAAGCCAAGCCTTCTCGCCCCCCCCTTCCCTCCCCAGTGGCCAGAGCGACCCTTCCCGAAAAATGGCCTCATCGTGCCAGCGTCTACAGAAAAGACCTCAAACACCTCCCATTGCCTTCAGGTTTTCAGGAAAAGCTGTGAAAAGACTCGGACAAAATTATGTGCTCCTGTAAACAAACGAGACCATCAAAATGAAGGCACCGAGAACCAAGTGGGGAAGTGTGTTTACTTTAAACGGAACAGAGGGGGAGGGGTAAGGAGCTCACACACTGATCTGCCCGCCCCCGGCCCCACCAGAGCGGACCAGGAATGGACAGAACGAAACCATGGAAAAGTACGGAATAGAAACAGAGTAAGCGTTCAACTTCAGTAGTTAAGGACTGAAACATAAAGAATTAGCTTTCCCACCTAGCAGATTAGCAAAGAATTTTAAATGATTCAGAGTGAGAAGCAGCTCTTACAGGCTGCTCGTGGGGACAACACTCACGTCCACCTTCCTTGAAAGTACAGAGAGCTGCAAAGATATTTATATGTTTCAATCTATTTATTTCATTTTTAGGGATCTAACCTAAAACATTGAGATGTGAACTAATATTTTAATATAAAGTTGTTCACATTATAGCAGCAAAAATATTACAATCCGAACATAAAGAAATAGTTAAGTGAATTATGATAGAATATTATGGGACCATAAAAATATGTAAAATAGACAAATGTCAGGAAGGTGGGAAAATGTTCATAACCGAATGTTACGTGGTCTATGAAAACTCAGCATGTGACACTGTCTCTACAGGGACACCTGGGGGGCTCAGTCGGTTGAGTGACCGGCTTCAGCTCAGGTCATGATCTCACGGTTTGTGGGTTCAAGCCCCGCGTCAGACTCTGTGCTGACAGCTCAGAGCCTGGAGCCTGCTTCTGATTCTGTGTCTCCCTGTCTCTGCTCCTCCTCCACTCATGCTCTGTCTCTCAGAAATGAATAAATGTTAAAAAGAAAGAAAGAAAGAAAGAAAGAAAGCACCTGTGCAGCACGAGCCCAGTAAATTAAAATGTTAGTGGGGATTATCCTGGGGTTGTGACATAGGGATTCATGATTTTACTTCCTAAACTTTTTTTGTCTTTATATTCTTTGTGTTCCAGAATACACACGCTTTGGTTTTTAAGCTTTAACACAAAGCAATAAAAGCTACAACGTAAAGGAGGGGGGTGGGGGCAGAGCGCGGAGTGCCACCGGCCACGTTGAGGTGACAGGGCTGACACGACCTGGTCAAGGTAGACACGGGAGATGCCAGGGAAGGGACCAGGTGGAGAGGAGCTCCAGGTCACTCGGCTGACCGGGTCCCCGGGGCTGAGGAGGCAGGAGCAGGAGGCACGTGAGGGGACGGGACGGGAGGGCGTGTGTGACCGCGGTGTGGGCCGCGGTGAATCTGAGGCGCTCTTGCCCATGCCAGGCGCGCCCCCATCTCCACGCAGGGAGGAGGGTACGTGAGTAGACCCCAAGGCAGTGCCTGCCAACTCCGAGGACGGTGGCCGTGGGCAAAACCTAGAAAAGTTTGCCGGGGGAAGTAAGATTTGATCTCGCTGACCAACATCATGGCGCAGGGGGCCAAGGGGACACTCCAGGGAGAGACCAGGGGAGACATACTCCAAGGTGGAAATCAAGGTGTTTCTGGGAAGATGTCAAAGTCAGGTGAGGGTTCTCAATGGAGAATAGTAAATCTGGAAAATTCCATCGGGCCCAGACTGTGGAGAGGCTGACAGTCAGAAGTGGCTGCCTTAGGCTCACCTGTGACTCTATCCAACTCAAGGTGTGCTTGCCCCTGTGACCCTCACAGCGAGGTGGCACCAACCAGGGACAAAGCCTTCATGAAATGACCTAGTATCTATTTCTGCTGTTTGCTCGTAGTCTTACCACATTTGTAATAGTCTCTTTTCATTTGCAGACGAAGTATCTTTTCCTTAAACACAAACCTACTACCTAGAAAACCTACGGAGAAGTGGAGGAGTGCTTCGCAGCAGAGACTCCTCGCTTTTCTGTGCTGATGCTTTGTCCTCAGTGGTCACACTGTGAGGGGACTGCACGGTGTCAGTGGTGTCCCAGCGCCCCCTGGGCTTGGAGATAGGAGCCAGGGGCACGCCTGGGGGCCTCTCCAGTGTCAGCCCCCCTTCCTTCAATAGGACCCTGAGTGTGCTGACGTGTCCCTAACCCTAGCCCACACTGCATGGGCAGGACTGTCTGCTCTGTCGCCTCTGGGGCTGGGAGCCTCCCCATTATCTAACACCAATCCGTTAATTTGTCCCCTAGGCTGCAGGGACGGGCTCAGGTGGGCAGGGGAGTCACTGAGCCACGAGGAAATACGTTTGGCTAAGCCACAAAGGGGACAGTGTCATCTTCAACACGAGCCGGGGGGGTTAAGGTGACACAGGACGTTCCCCGGGAAGGAGACGGCTGCGGCTGGAACCCCCGACAGGTTCAATGCGAGTCCCTCAGCGGCACGGGGTGTCCTGCGGCCACCAGGCAAAGGGGGTCCGTAACCAGCAGCCGCAGCCAGGGGGCCGGCGCCCCGACCCGGGGACACTTAGGCTGGCCCCCGTCTCCGCGCGGAAGGAGGGATTGTGTTTGCGGAGGGGGCGCCTGGCAGAGGAAGGGAGCGAGGCTGGAGCTTTTCCAGCATTATCCGCAAGGTTTGCTCGTGGGCCTCACGCCTGGCCGAGGGGAAGAGAAAGCTCCGGGAGATGATGTCAGCGGCGTCTGCCCGCTCCAAGCCTCTGCACCTCAGCCCCCAGTTCCGTCAGTCCTTCGAGGTGGGTCTGGACACACTCGGAACCCGAGACGATCCTTCTGGAACACTTCTGGGAACAAGAGCAAGAGCCGACAGGTCCCTGGCTCTGGCTCTCCCTTGCTCGGCTGGAGGGTCAGCGGACCTCCCTGCTTTCTTCTGAACATTTGCAAAACGGCGATAATCCATCACTTTGTGTTATAAATTCAGAGCCTGAAAGGCAACAGGTTTTTAAGATTACGCCTTTCCCCCCAAGAGAGAGCAAACGTTTGCTGAGCTCATTTGTGAAACTGAGGTTGGTTACGCGAGCCTGTACTGTTGGGTTTTAAAGAACTTCCTGTAGCAACACATGTGGTTGTTTGGGATTGATCTCGATATTTTAAGTGACATAAAATTCTTGCCATCGAGATCTGCCATTTTGATGATATATGTTCTTAGAGAAGATGTGAAGGTTCCATTTTAAAACTTAGATGTTCAGGGGCGCCTGGGGGGCTCAGTCGGTTGGGCGTCCAACTTCTCAGGTCATGATCTCACAGTTCATGGGTTCGAGCACCGCATCAGGCTCTGTGCTGACAGTTAGCTCAGATCCTGGAGCCTGTTTCAGATTCTGTGTCTCCCTCTCTCTGACCCTCCCCTGCTCGTGCTGTCTCTGTCTCTCTCTCTCAAAAATAAATAAAAACGTTAAAAAAAACTTAAGTGTACAAAAAAGTCCTCCTCCTAAACATGGATGATGTAATAAGCTTAGCCTTTCCCCTCTTATTTTGCTCACAATTCCCTGAAGCAGGTATTCAGAAGGAAAGCTGATAAGTGCCTGAAAATAAACGACTGGATTTTTTAAAATATCGATCATTTAGGAATTCAAAGTGTGTGCATGTTTTAAGACTCTGTTAAGAATTATAATAAGGGAAGGGCAGCAAAAATAATATAAAAAAAGAGAGGGAGATGAGCCCTAAGAGACTCATAAGTACAGAGAACAAACAGGGTTGGTGGGGAACGGGGGGTTAGATGGGGCCGGGCACTACGGAGGGCGCTTGCTGGGCCCAACACTGGGCGTTACGTGTAAGTGATGAATCACTAAATCCTACTCCTGAGCCATTATTACACTCTGTGTCAACTAACTTGGAATTACATAAAAACAACAACAATGCCTTGTGGAAATCCTTCCAAGCCAGCTTGTAAAGATATAACTCACTATTTTTAGTGGCACAGGCTTTAAATATACTATAATTTATGCAGCCGTTTCTTCATTGGTGGGCTTTTTTTTATTCCATTGCAATATAAACATGCTCAATGGCAAAAAAAACATATAAAGTATTCTGGAAAAAAAAGAGATTAAAGAAAAGAATCAGGGGCACCTGGGGCGCTCAGTCGGTTGAGCATCTGACTTTGGCTCAGGTCATGATCTTGCAGTTTATGAGTTTGAGCCCCGTGTCGGGCTCTGTGCTGACAGCTCAGCTTTGTGCTGACAGCTCAGAGCCTGGAGCCTGCTTCAGTTTCTGTGCCTCCTCCTCTCTCTGCCCCTCTACTACTCATGCTCTCTTTCTGTCTCTCAAAAATAAATAAACATTAAAAAATGTAAAAAAAAAATAATGAAAATTCTGTTGTTCTTTTCGCACAAATGGAAAACATAAGACACACAGAGCTTCCTTTCATCACCAGCCTTCCCCAGGGGACCTGGGGGCGGGGCCTTGTTCTCGGAGCCCCGCAGACAACCTTGTTCGAGAAAACACATTACTAGGTGTTCCTGCAGCAGCAAACCAACGCGAGAGCGGCTGGTTACAGGTAAACAGGGAGCAGGTGTGGCAAAAACCGCAGCAAAGGCCACGCCTCCCCTGCCTTCAGGCTCCGCCTCCCATGCCCTGCGTTTTCTCCTGTTGTCTTCTTCAGACCCGGTTTTTCCTTTTTTTTTCAGGTTAGGGTTGCTGGTTTTTTTTTTTCTAATGTTGACCTTTTTTTCCATAATAGTTTATTGTCAAATTGGTTTCCATACAACACCCAGTGCTCTTCCCCACAAGTGTCCTCCTCCATCACCACCCCCTCTTTTCCCCCCTCCCCCTTCCCCTTCAACCCTCACTCAGTTCATTTTCAGCATTCAATAGTCTCTCAAGTTTTGCATCCGTCTCTCTCCCCAACTCTCTTTCCCTCTTCAGGTGTAGGGGATTCAGAGTCGGGAGCGATCTAGCTAATGAAGCTACCTCCTTCTGGGGAAAATGCTCCTTGGTTGCTCGTTCCCCACGCAGAGGACAAGGGCTTGGTTGGCGTTAGGCAGGAAAGATGTTCAGGGGCGCCTGCGTGGCTCAGTCGCTTGGGCGTCTGTCTGACTCTTGGTTTCTGCTCAGGTCATGATCTCCCGGTGTGTGAGTTCGAGCCCCGCGTCGGGCTCTGCACTGTCAGACATGCGCAACAAACCCCAATTCGTTCTATGAAATCCCTTCTTTTGTGCAAGATGAGAAGGGTGACATCACTAGGTTCGTCCGAAATGGTCATGAGGTGACTGAGGCCGTTCCGAAGGGAAACCGCCCGTGAGTGACGGCGCTGTGACGAACGTGACGTGGGCGCCTCACCTTCTCGCAGCCTGAGGTCGCAGCAGTCCGCACGGTCCACGGGATTCCCGACTGAAACTGGGAGGCGCAGGGAAGACGTCAGTGTATCTCAAGGCCCTAAAATGCTGAGCCGAATTCCCAGTGGCGTATACGAGATTCAGCAGGAAGCCCTCGGTCCACACCGGGGTGTCAGAATCCCGCCCAGAGCAGACCCCAAATTCCCACAGGCAACTTATAACCTTACTTGCTCCCTTGTCTCCCCAGGGCTCCAAAACAGATGGGTGTTTGTCCAAGAAAGGACACTGGTCGGGGTCAGTAGGGACACTGGTTAATATCAAACGGGTCAGTTTCCTAGAGAGAATTAGGAAGCAGGAAAAAAGGACTTACAAAGCAAAGCAGGGCGCACAATTTTTAAGACGAATGCAGAAAGGGAGCAGATACAGTCAGGAAAGAGGGCTTCCCCGGGGGCTTTCTGGTGTGGGTCCAGGTCAGCTGTTTGGGGGCAGACCTTCCCCGTGTACAGTAGATAAATCAGTATCGTCTCCAACCCTTCCAAAACGATTGGTTTCTGACATACGTGTGTGTGGGCTCTCGATGTTACCAAGGTGACCTCAGGAAGGTAGGGACCCCGTGTCTCTTTCCCCTGAGTCACCGGTACAGTGAGATCACTGTTGGAAAAGCTAAGAACCTTAATCCCCGTCATGCCTGCGATCTCTGTATAAATCAATAGAGAAATCCATGGAAACACCACACAGTTATATTTCTTCATCATCCACCCTGACCAGTCCTGTCAGATTCCAGACTGATGCCTGGTGTCAGTAGGTGCCCAACGGTTTACACGGTTGGCTCACCTTCACGCAGGGCTGTCTGAGAGCCCCTAGGAATGATGCAGGTCCTACAGGTGGATTCACCCGGCTCGCCTTCAAAGGATTAAAATTCCAGATCCTCACTGACCAACACAGGACGGAAGCCATCAGTCTGAGAAGTGGCTCCTCAGGAAGCTGCTCTGGTCCCAGAGACACGCACCTGCTGGCCCCCAGCCCTTCCTGGGGACGCACGGCTTGTTCTTTTTTCCGACATCGTTAGGATGGAGACAATTCCCCGTGAGGTGTTTGGTTTTTGATTTCTAGAAAGACCGATTTTCTTTTGCTGGTTTGTTTTAACCCAGAGATACTTCCTAACGCGATGCCTTCTAATTGCTCTGCCTGCCTCCACTGCTGGTTTGTAAGAGTGGGTTTGGATTTGGGAGAAACGGAGGGACTCTGGGGGGACAGCGATGAAGGCAGAGCAGACACTGGAACACGATACTCCTGAGCGCAGAAGCCCGACTACAGTCCACTTGTGCGAAGCGGCTTCTGGAGAAACTTCCATGGCTGCCGTGGGCCTTTGAGTTGGGAAGCTACACAGGATCTTAGCCAAAAGGCTGAGAAGCGATGAGTTGGGAAGCTGAATGAGAATTTAAAACGACTCTCACGGGGGCGTCTGGGGGCTCTGTCTGTTAAGCGTCTGACTCTTGGTTTCGGCTCAGGTCGTGATCTCACGGTTTGTGGGTTCCAGCCCCACATCAGGCTCTGTGCTGACAGTGTGGAGCCTGCTTGGGATTCTCTCTCTCCCTCTCTCTCTCTGCCCCTCCCCCTACTTCCTCACTTGCACTCTCTCTCTCTCAAAATAAATAAACGAAATAAAATAAAATGACTCTCACATATCTGGACGTTGCTTAGAAACTCTTGAAGTAATGAACCCTGCACACATTCATTGTGTGTCTGACATGCGCCAAACCCCAGGGACTTGCTGGGTTTTTAGGGCCATTTCAACACAGCCGGGCTGCCCCAAGGTCGGGAGGCCAGCGCATGACCCAGGACTCAGAGGGCAAAAGCGAAGAGAGAGGTCTACTTACAGATCGATATGTATATTTTGTAAAAAAGGCAAATACCACCAGCGATGAGCCCACTGACTCATCGTGTCGTGTCAAGTGAAGAAGCAAGCAGAATCTAAGCATCGCTTCGTGTGTCGAATAAAGGAGCACGAGCTCTTCTCTCTGGGAAGGAAACCTGCTGTCCTGAATTAAACCCGCTCTCTGAAGCCCCAAACGGTGCAAGTCTTAGCGGGGGAGAAAATGCGGACGAGGTTCTTTGTAAAGAACTGACCAGACCACCCCAATCTGCAAGCGGAATAACCCGGAAATCAGGGAGCAGAGTAAATGGAAGTATCGTTCCCAAATAGTCCCCATTAGACTCGTTTTCTCCCCAAAGTTAGAAGTCGCCCCTGCAGGCGCAGCACTCCTGTGGGATCTTCACGGTTAACGAGCTCTACGGCTTCCGGCCAGAGCTCCGTGCGTCACGGCGCAGGGAGGCCACAGACGGTCCTGACATCCCGGGGCGAGGTCTGGAGACGGGGCTCGGGCCGCAGCCAGCGCGCCGGCCCTCCTGGGACCTCGCGGCCCGCTGTGCCGGGGGTCTGGCCGGAGTCCCAGAGCAGGAACCGGGCAAAGGGAGGAGCGGCCACAGGGAAGCCAAGGAAGGTGCACGTTCAGGGACGCGCTCTCTGGCCACACGCGGCGAGGCCGACTCCTCTACCCGGTGGGTTTCAGATGTGCGTTTCAGCAGCTGCAGCTAGAAATCGAGCCGCCGGGATTCCCGGCAAATGTGCCGGACGCTTGCAGTTGAGGAAAAGAATTTGAAAATGACTACTTTTCTTTCCCCCTGAAGTCACTGTCTGCTTTCAAATGACTAATTGTTCTGACTCCCTTTGCTCAGGCTCACAGAGGAGCCTCACTGTCCTTCAGGAAAGGAGGTGCCGCCTCCTGGGCTGGCTCTGTCCCCCGTCCCTGCGGCTCTCAGTCCCCAGCGCTGCTGGCGCCCAGGCCTCCCGCCCTCCCGGCGCTCACCGGCCACCGCCACCTGCTCCTTCTTGCTCCTGCGCCCGTGTTAGCGGCCGAGGGTCTGGGACAGGCTCCTGAAATCTCACACTTCCACACATCCTAATGGGATGCCTTTTAAATATCGCTTTTGAAATCAGAATCTTTTATTAAAGATGAAAATCTTACCTACTGTAACTCTTCACAACACTTTTTATAAAATTAAATTCGGTAATGCTTATTCTCTAAGAGCATTCTATGTGCCCATGACTAGCTGAGTTCCTTATCCGTTATCCTCTTTAGCCTTCCCACCACGACCTCTGCAGGAAGGTGGAATCAGTGTCCCTATTTTACGGAAGAGGGGGAAACAAGGGCTCGGAGAAACAACTTAGTTTATTTAATTATTAGTTAGTTAATAATTTTAATTTAATTACTATCATATACTTACAGTTATTGAGTAGAATTAGATTTACATGCCATATTATATTTATTAAATCGAATTTATTACATTTATTAAACATAAGTGGATTAACTTGTTAAATTTGCCTAAGCCCCACACATTTAGTAAGTGGTAAAGCCAGAATTTACAGGTGTTTCCAAAGAAAAGCACACGCTGGTCGTCCTGGCCCAAAGGAAACTGGCCAGGGGAGGGGCTCCATCAGGCATCACTGCTCAGTTTCCCATCCAAAAAAAAAATCTGCCTGATTTTTGAGAATGAGATTGAACCAAAGCAGAGATGCCTCCTTCTGGAGGGTAAGAAATGAGAGCCAAAATAACAAGGCTTCAGAGTCATTCCTGGTCATCCCATGTCTGGAGCCTTTTTAGAGGCGAGCTAAATCGGCAGAGGACAAGCTACCTCAAGAACCTGTGGGAGCATCGCTGTCCACAGGCCAGTAAACGAGAGAGGCAAGTTCAGCGCCACCGACGCTTCGGCGCTGCCCGGCGGTCCTCACCAGCACTCGGGTCGGGGTCCCTAAGACACCGCAGCAGCCGCAGGGATCGGGACAGGACTCAGGCGTGACCTACTCGGACCTCTTGACTCAACAGTGAGATCTTGACTCAACAGTGAGACTCGTCTTTCCCGGTTTGGAGACAGAGAGTAAGAGGGTCCCAAAGGCGTCCACAGCCTCGCCCAGAGCCCAGCGACACGGTGCCTCACGCGGTGAGGACGTAGCAGAGACCATCCTGGATTATCCAGGGGGGCCCGAAGGAATCGCAAGGGTCCCCTGAAGAGGGAGGCAGCCGAGCCAAAAGCGGAAAAAGGAGATGAGAGGACAGAGACGGGAGGGAGTGAAAAGCTTTGACGGCGGAGGAAGGGCCCTGAGCCGGGGAGCGCTGGGGTCCCCAAAACAAGGCAGGGAAACAGACCCTCCCCGGGGCCCCAGCACAGCGCGGGTCTGCTGCGGCCTTCACGGCCCCCGCAGGCACACCTGACTTGCCACCTCCAGAGCTACTAAGAGAGCGCGTTTGAGTTGTGCGAGGCCGAAGACGGTGCCAGCGCGTAGCTGAGGGCGAGGCCGCCTTGGGGGTCACGTCCCGCAGCACTTCAGGGTCACCTGGTGAACTGTGCGTGATTCATCTCATCCATATGATTATCACGCTAGGGGCTTCAAGACTAATTAGTTGGTCTAGGATTACAAACATATTAATTAAGTTTTACCTTTAAAATGCTGCTTTACCCCGAGGAGGCGGCTGAGGGAGGGGCTCTGTGGGCGGGGCTGTAGCGGCCCTTCTGGAAGGTGGAAGGCGCTTGAGGTGCACGCGTGTGACTGGATTCCTACAGAAGATGCGGCATGTCCCCCGGTTTGTGCAGAGGCCCGGGAACGGGGTGGGGAGGGGGTGGACGGAACAGGAGGAGGTGTTCCACTGAACTCAAGGGGCAGAGACACCCAAGTGACCCCTGAGTCACATGTGATGAACCCTCGGTGGACAGTCAAAATCGTTTAAGACCCAAAAACACCTCACGGAGAGAAATCCCAGGTCCCCCATGCGGATGTTCATCCGTTCTGTAGGAACTTGATCATCATCAACAATCTCCAAACCAAGTTCAATGTTCAAATTGAGGCTGCTTTTGAGTGTTCGTTGATAGATGAATAGATAAGGGAGGTAGGCCATATATGTGCACGCACACACACACGCGCGCGCACACACAGGAATATTATTTGACCATAAAAAATAAAATCTTGCCATTTGCAACAACACAGATGGACATAAAGAGTATTATGTTAAGTGAAATAAAACACTCAGAGAGAGACAAATACCATATGATCCCACTCACATGTGGAGTTTAAGAAACAAAACAAATGAACACAGGGAAAGAGAGAGAGAGAAACATACTCTTCACTACGGAGAACAAACTGATGGTCCCCAGAAGGGACGGAGGGGGAGGGGTTGGGACGGGGGGGGGGATCAGGTGGTGGGAACTAAGGGTGCCCTCGTTGTGATGCGCCCTGGGCAGTGCACGGAACGCCGAATCACTGTTTTGTACCTGAAACTAACGTAACACTGTGTGTTAACTACACTGGAGTTAAAATTTAACGATAAAAAATAAAAGCTTGGAGGGAGAAAAAGACAAAGTTTACTTGAGAAATAGTAAGTTTGTCTATACGAAGGTCTTAGGAAAAGTGGTTGGAGATCAGTTTGGGGAGGGGAAATTTTGTAAACGGCCTTGAAGGCAGAATTTGGGGTTTCAGGTGTAGACAATAAAAATTCATCAAGAAAAAGAAAAGAAGTTGAGGCTGTTTCAAGCTCGGTGTTCAGGCTGACCTTTCTCTGTGCCGTTAGCAGGTCAGCGAGGGTGCAGAGCCAATGGCCATGTTGGAGAAAGGCCATTCAGGTTCATTACCCTGTGAGCAGGTAAAGCCCAAGTCACATCCGTTGTGGTAGACGGTTCTTTCTTTTCCAGTCTCCCGTTTGAAAATAACGATGCGCTGAATCTATAAAACCCTTCACACTTCCTAAAAATACCATTTACTTTTTTTTAAGTTTATTTGTTTATTTTTGGAAGAGACAGAGAGAGAGAGAGCCAGCCGAAAAGGGGCAAAGAGAAAGAATTCGAAGCAGGCTCTGCACTGTCAGCACAGAGCCCATGAACCGTGAGGCCATGACCTGAGTGGAGATCAAGAGCGGGACACTTGACCCACTGGGTCCCCAGACGTCCCCCTAACAATACCACTAAGGGAGCCACAGAGTAAAATCCTGACCTGCCATCTGTCTTCTCGACTCAGAGTCTGACCGTGTTACCATTGTCAGAGCGGGTTTCCGGGGACCAGTCCCCCACAAAGCTGCATGCCCCCCACATCTGTTCCCACAAGCCCCTTCCTCCCCCACCCCTGCCCCACACGGAGGCTCGGGGCCGCCCGCTCTGCCTCACAATACCGTGGCAGGCGTCCAACCTCCCAGCCCACCCCGCGGAGCTGGTAACTCGCCGTGCTCTCCTCCAAAGGCTGCTTGCGTTTTGTTTTCACTGTAAAGAGTAAGATCCTTTCTGTTTTTAAAACTATGTTTAGTATTTGTCTCTGAAAAGCATAGTGGAAAAGGCAAGACTAAGAAATAAAGAAAGAAGCACAAATGGCGGGCAGGAGAGTGGGGAAGGTGTTCGCACCCAGTCTACAGAGGAAGTCAGCCCAGCCTGGTCCAGGCTCGTCAAGACAGGTTCCTGGTTTAGGTAGGGACATGGTAGAAATTAATAAAAAGTGGCAGGGGTGGCATTTATTGAGCACTTGCTGTATACCAGACACTTTTCTAGGTCTTCAGGGGCACCTGTTGGCTCAGTCGGTAAAGCATCTGACTTCAGCTCATGATCTTGTGGTTTGTGTGTTTGAGCCCCGCACCGGGCTCTGTGCCGACAGCTCAGAGCCTGGAGCCTACTTCAGACTCTGTCTCCCTCTCTCTCTGCCCCTCCCCTGCTCTGTTCTGTCTCTCAAAAATAAATAAGCGTCAAACAAAATCTAGGCCTTCAAATAGGCTATCACCCCATCGCAGTGAGATTTTACACACAGAAGGGAGATGACATGCTAGGTCTTATTCTGGTGGGCAGGTACAGCCCGCTGAGGACGCGCCACGTGGCCTCCTGGGGCCCTTCATCCCCTGACAGCCCTGCTTTGGAGGAAGGGACAGAGTCCGTGTCAGTAAATAACCTGCGCTGTTCTGTGCTCACTGATGGGGACTCCGATCAGATCCTTGGCGGTGCTGCCGGGTCCGAATTCCCCGACAACTCATGTAGACAGACTTACTATTTCTCAAGTAAACTTTGTCTTTTTCTCCCTCCAAGCTTTTATTTTTTATCGTTAAATTTGAATTCCAGTGTAGTTTACACACAGTGTTACGTTAGTTTCAGGTACAATATAGCGATTCGGCGTTCCGTGCACCATCCAGGGCGCATCACAGCGAGGGCACCCCTAATCCCCACCACCTGATCCCCCGTCCCTCCCCCCGTCCATTCTGGGGGCCATCAGTTTGTTCTCGGTAGTGAAGAGTATGTTTCTTGGTTTCTCTCTCTCTTTCCCTGTGTTCATTTGTTTTGTTTCTTAAATTCCACATGTGAGTGGAATCATATGATATTTGTCTTTCTCTGAGTGGTTTATTTCACTTAGTATAATACCCTCTACGTCCATCTGTGTTGTTGCAAATGGCAAGATTTTCTTCTTTGTTATGGCCACGCGGATAACTGCGTGGTGTCTCCGCCTGACCCAACCCAGTCTGGTACAAAATTTCTCCCCGAAACGGGGTTTGAATCTACAAGGACACATGTCCCCGCCCCCGATGGGATGCATCTGTGTTCAGAGGTCAGAGTGAGATGGTGCTGGGCCGCTTGCTGGCTGTGGGGAAGTCTTTTGTCCTCATTTCGTCCTAGACACCTCCGTTTTTCTGTGAGATTCCTAACTTGAAAGTTCCGCTCCTGGGCATGCGTGTTCCTACTGAAATGAGTCCTTCTTTCTTCCAGGGTCGTCTCTGTCTGTCCCTGAGATCCTCTGCCTCAACGGGGCCAAGGCCTGTGGGCGCGCAGCGGCAGCCACGTTTCTGGAGATGTTCCCACTTCCGATGGTAAAGCCACACCTCGCCGGACCCCCCCCCCCCCCGGGCTCCACGGGCAGCGGGGCGTGTCTGGCGGAGCACCCGGCGCGTTCGTCAAGCTTGCCGGGCCCACGAAAACCCTCGGCGCACGTTGCCAAGCCCCCCCCCCCAACTTCTAGATCCATGTGCATCTCAAGGGAAATTTAATCCGTATGCTGCTCATTCATTCACACTCAACTCATCATTCTGTCATTTCGCAAGAGCTTGGACGTTCAGGCTTTCCATGTAAGTGCCCAAGCCTGTCTTTCTGTTCTTTCAACTGCCAAGGCCACATTTTTGAGCCACACAACAAAGAGAACACAGGGTCCGGGTCCTAAGGACCCACGACCAGTTGTCCATTCAGAACGTAAGGACCTTGGACGGGATCCGGACGCGCCCACTGAATCTTACCTTCTGTTCTAGGCCGGCGTGTGGGGCAATGAGCTGGCTCCCAGGGATGGGAGATTTCAACCAATTTCAAAAGGTCGTCCCTTCAGACCGGGAATATTTAAATAAGTCATATCAAAATTCCACCCAGCAAGCCGTAAACACACACAAATCACATCCCTCAGAAGTGGCTTCCCGCCTCTCCAGGTCAGGGAACGCGCTCGTCTACACCCACGGCGGGTCGGACCAGCTGTCACACCAGCGCCCGCTGAAGGACTGGTGTTTTCTCTCCCGCTGCCCCTCCGAGCGCCGCACACACCAGACAGCGTCACGGCCTTCCTCGCTGCGGCCACAGTACCCGCCATTTGGAGATATTCTGCCCAGGGGCGTTCTCTGTGCCTCAGGCCAAACATAGCAGCTGGAGAGGTTTGCCAGGTGGCCGGGTGCCCTGGACGCTGCTGGCACCCCTCAGGCGGCTCCCAGCCCGCCCCCCACCCCTGGCCCCCGGCCCCACGCACACTGGGACGGATCGCCGCATCTCATCAGCTCTCAGAGCCGGGCCAGGAGGGAGGAGCCCCGTGGCCCAGAGGCCCGCTGACCTCGGTGACACAACTGAGCTTTTTAACAAAATGCTTATTTATTTATTTTTGAGAGAGAGAGAGGAAGAGAGGAAGGAGAGGGAGAGAGAGAATCCCAAGAAGGCTCTGGACCTGGAGCACGGAGCCTGACCCGGGGCTCAAACTCAGGAACCGCAGGACCATGACCTGAGCGGAAATCAAGAGTCAGATGCTCAACCAGCTGAGCCCCCCAGGCGGGCACCCCTGACACAATTCAGGGGTAAGTGACAGATTGGGACGCGGAGCACTAGCACGGATGCTGCCGGGGGGGTAACGCTGGACCCCAGAGGGGCCGGGCGGATCGCTCACGGAAAATCTGTGTTCCACGACGCTCGCCTCTCCATCCCGGGAACTGGACTGTGGGGTCCTCAAGGGCACCTTTGTCCCTGCCCTGAGCCGGATGCCGAGCCCACACGGCCCCTACGGGTGTGGTAGGAACAAATGCATGAACCTCAGTCAGAATGGCCTCGCGTACTGTAAGCCCAAGCGGGAAAGCGGCCGTGAACTACGTGTAAGTTAAAGGAATCTGGACCCGGGACAGGCGTACGACGGGGGCATCCGCCTTCGCACAGCGCACCCCACTGGTACTTTGCGCCTGTGTCCCCCCCACCTTCTGGGGAAGCGGCAGGAGCAAGTGAGGCCGGGAGGGGGCTGCCGGGCACCTGCGGTCCTCACCGACAGGCAGATGCGCCTCCGAGCCGAGGGGGCCTGGGGCAGATGCCGTTGGGGGCAGAGGTCCTGGGGTCACGGCGCCCAGCACACGAAGAAGGTTATTTAATGGGAGAAGATGATTCATGTGATCTGGCGCAGCACCCCAGCCCCCCAGAGATCGGGACGTGTGACCCCAGCTGGAAGAAGTGCCCCTCCGCCCACGGCTTGTCTCTGCGGTGAGACCCGAGGCGCCGGCCTGGACTCGTCATCCTGGAGGGGCCGCGCGATGCCCCAGCAGCACCGACCCCGGGGCGGAAGCCAGGTGGCTCTGGAGCAGACTGCCCCTGGAGGGTCCCTGCCTGCCCCCCACACGGGCCACCGGAGGAGGTGGAGAGAAGGACGGGGAGGCGCGGGGACATGTTTGCAAGCGCAGGTCGGCGCGTGTGTCCTGACGATGCGGTGACGGAGGCCCGATGGAGGCCGTGCGAACCCCCGGTCACCGAAGCCGGTCTCCGGGGAGTAGAAACCAGCTCCACAGTGTGGAGGCACGGAAGAGCACCGTGCGGGGGCGGGGTGCTGGCAAGGAAGGCCGAAGGGCCCGGGGACACGCGTTTAAAATGGCATCTCTTCCTAAAAGTTCCCTAAAGCCTTTGATTGAGAAAAGCCTCTTCTGTCCGTTTCTGGCCAGCAACAGGGAGACAACCAGGAGCCGGCCCCTTTGTCCCCACCTCCGGCCCGCTGTCCTTCCTTCAAGATCTTCATCTATACAATTTTTATTTCTTAAGTTCACTTATTTATTTTGAGAGAGAGAGAGTGAGTGAGGGAGGAGTAGAGAGAGTCCCAGGCAGGCTCCGTGCTGTCAGCGTGAAGCCCAACATGGGCCCGAACTCACAAACCGTGAGATCATGACCTGAGCCGACACCCAGAACTGGGCGCCTAATCTCCTGAGCCACCCAGGGGCCCCACAACTGTACGATTTTTTAAAAAATACACCACACGCAGAATTTCAATCCACTTGAATCACATGGACTTGTTTGTATCACTCGAAATCTAAATAAATGCCTTCGTCTTCATGTTACTGAGAGAGATTTTATGTAAAATGTCCTTTCAAACAGTAAAGGAGGAGCCGGGAATTAACTCACATCCAGGGTAACTGATCTCTGCGTGACGAGCACAGGAATGGGTCGGGTCAGTGAACACCACATCGTGCTGGGCATCGCAGGCATCTCCAACTGTGGGGCCTCGGGGGCAATTGGAAAGTGCCCGGCAGAGAGCTTTAGGGAGGGGCGGCGCGGCGGGTGTAATCACAGGGCTGGGAAATGCTGCTGTGGGGGGTGTGCGTGCCCAGCTCCGCGGGGACCACGCCGCGGGTCATGATCTGCACGCTTACGCAGCAGGCAGCCACTAGGGGGAGCTGTGCGCCAAATAAAGAAGCCAGGCCCGACCGCTAACTTGAAATTTTAGGGGTGTGCGTGGGGATTTTTCAGACTTGTTATTAAGATTTCAAAATCCACGTTAACACCTCTTTCTAGAATCCACTGGAGACACAGGTGAGGATACGGTGGATAAGGTAGGGGCTGGAGCAAGAGAAAGGGAGCAAGAGATTTTCCCCAAGCAGAGAAGACCCAGAGATGAACGGAAGGTGCCACCTGACTACGCATATGGTGGCTTGGGTGACGGGATGTTAGGGGTAGGTGGACTCTTGGAATCACCTGGAAACCCCCGGAGGGAATGGATGGGTGTTAGCCAAATTCGAGAGGTAGAGCCCATGGGTCCCAAGGGGTGGATGCTGGCGGTTAGACTTTCATGGCGCTGCCTAGGCTGTTCCAGCATGCCCTGGGCTCTTGCACTGTGTGCCTCCAGGGGGAGGAAATGCTAAGCGAACAGTTAAACTCTCTTGTTCCCTTTTCGATCTGTCATCTCCTGTGGATGGGGTTATATGCATACGTAATGTGCAGAATGTCGGGGCAGAAAGACCAAATGCAATGACCTACTACGTTCTTTTATAGCCTCCCCCACCTCTCTCTCTCTCTATATATATATATATACATATATATACTTGCTCTGCTATCTCTCTGTCTATCCAGCAAAATAAATTATTCAGATAACTAAGTTTGAGAGTTTATACATTTATATAACTTTGTGAATGTGCGCTTATTCACCTCAAATATTTATTGAATGCCTACAATAACCTACACACTATGTACACGTACTATAAAGATAAATTGCAATCATCTTAGTAGCTGTTGGGGCATCCACAGACAGCCTGAAAAGTCTCGATAAAACCTAAAAAATGTTAGAGAAAACGCTTTAAAAATCCTTGAAGTGGTGTAGTTGAGTTCCTCAGTGAAGTCGTAAGTGGGAGTGTGGGTGTCCACCAGGCCCCGGGGCGCTGGAGCTGGGGGCCGCCCCCGCTGGGACTCAGGACCACACAGGAAGTTGGGAGACAGGTGTCTGTCGCGTGTGCAAAGCAAGTGGAGGGACCGAGGCCCCTGGGAAGCCAGGACCAGGAGGTCCCCGGTGAGCGTATGAACGGGGAGAAAATCAGAGCTACAGGAGGAGACAATGAGTGGTCCATCTTGGCCTCGGTTCTTTGGGGGAAAAACACACGTCCAGTGAGAATCTGTAAGCGCCGGCCGCCTGCTTTGGGTTTGAGATTTACCCCATGACCACAGACCGAACAAGAAGACTGTTTTGAATCATTGCCAGGTAGGTATCAACACCGAGCATCTGGAAAACCCCAGTGAATTTCACTAAGAAGCATGGTAGTGTCAGGGAGGATGGGCTGTGGGGTCTAACACAGTAACTGGGGTCCCAGAGGGAGAGGGGCCCCAGAAAAAGACAAGCTGAGCCTTGAGAGGCGCCGAACCTCACATGGAGGTCCTACAATGACCCTCGGGTAGAGTGTAAATAACGAACACATCCACACTCACAAACGTAGCAGAGAACAGGCCATAAACCAAGCCTTCCGACGACGGCCATGTCTTCCCACAGTCCCCTAGCCCTGACCTTGCACGGTCGTGCATCTGTGATGAATTCAGCGTCAACCCTGCCTAGTGATACTCAAGGAAACCCAACGAGAGAATGAAACGCGAAGAAAAACGTTTGGCTGAGTACGGTTCAGCTTCGGGGGCACAAACCACGGCAATATCTAACGTTTTCCCACCCCTCCCCCACCAACGTTCACTCCCTTGGAGTTGGCCCCACCTCTTCGAGAAGGCACGATCGACGGTGTCCAGGACTAGAAATCGCCGTGCAATCCTGCCCACTGACAAGGGTCAACTGCCGGTGCCGCTGATAGGGGGAGGGAGCCCTTTCCGGACAGCGCTGGGCACTACGGTCACGCAGACCTAAGCACGCGCTTGTTCGTTGTTTCCTGGAGGGCACGCGGTGCGACGCACACCAGGGCAATGACACGCCTGCTTCCCGGTAGATCACCTGCCCCCATGGAAGATGAACCGGCGGGTCAGCCATACCTCTGTGTGCCTCGACTTGCCGTCTGGATCCGAGGGCCACCAAGCCAGGATGAGGCCTTGTTTGAGCTGCCGACCCCGTCGAGGCACAGGGGGACCCACAGATGAACCTGGCCATGCCCCGGGTTCTCTTGTCCTTAACTTCAGTTAATAACAATCTCAGAAATCCTCTTGCGTGGCACCTCCCACATCAGAGTCTTCCAGACCGAGAGCATTTCAGGGAGTGAGAGACATAAGGACCCCCTAGCCTGAAGGCCCAGTTGCTTTTCTTCTCAAGAGACACACGGTTTTTCCCTCCCCCGCCCATCCCCCGCACACCCTTCCTGAGCCCGCTCTGTGCCAGGTGCTAGCCGCTATGTCCTGAGAGGCAGTGGCCGCCACCAACACGGGGCTACGTCCCGTTCGATGGCCTCTTCAAACCCGTGTCCCAGGACTTCCGCTGAATGCAATTTAAGGGAGCGTTCACACAACACCGGAGGGGCTCCCCGCTTGTCCTGCTGCAACGGAAACGTCTCCCAGAGGAGGACGTGCAAACACCTTGCCTCCACTGGGTGGCAGCAAACTCTGGGAAGATGTCCCCGGCGACTGGTGGCGGGAAGGCCACCAGGGCGCTCATCAGTGGTGACCTGTCCCTACAAGCGGCCGGCGAGAGGGACATGGCGAGTGGTAAACCAAGGGCGCCTGCCATGATGCCTTTTGCTCCTTCTCAAGTTCTGAATCCTCAACTTTGGATTCTAATGGCTTTTGTCTCTGTGGAGACCTCATGAGAAGCGAATGACGTTTGTCAGCCACTGAGGACCTTCCTGTCGTTATTGGGAAACCATTAAATCCAGCGTGAATGACTGGATGAGGCATCAGTGTAGGGTCAAGGGCTCTAACAGAGGCACCCAGTGGGGGGCGGTGAGACCTCCTCGGAACTCTTTCTTCCTTCTGCTCCCTTCTGCTTGTGCTTACAACGGTTCTGACGTATACAAGTTGTTAGTTATTTTAGAAACAAACGGTTCCGGGTTATCCCTGTTCCTCCAGGCAGGTAGCGCCAACGCCCTGCTCCCGCGCTGCCCGCGGGTCCCTGGTGCACACAGATCGCTCCCGCCGCTCACGGAGGGACCAGCCAGCGGCCACCAGTGGAGCAGGTGAGGGAGGTGGGGAATAATCGGGGGGTGAGTCACGCTGTAATGATGTTAGCTCCTCGCGACTTCCACGGAACTCCGTCTACAGGTGAGGAGGGGTCACTAGTTTTCAAATCAAAGAAATCCGGGTCTAACTGGTGCATCTCTGGCGGGATCCCCGCCCTCCACGGGACCAGGCATGTGGGTCACCCCCCATCCTAAACTGCCACGCCCCCTTTCAAATTTTAGAAGGAAACAGAACCCCCCCTCAACATTTTCTAATAGACTGTCTTTTTCAAATAGAAAACTCTAAGCTGTGAGACCAGGGGCTGAGGCTGAAGACTCTATTCTCAGGCCCTCGTAGTGTCTGATAAATAACACGCCATCCACTGGGTTCCAGAAGGAGCCATGGTTTTCAGTCTCATTTAAAAAATATTTGAAAGGGTTTTTGCAGACAGTTTGAAGGCACTTAAAGCTACAGCAGTTCCACACTTAGAGCATTTTTCCTGTGTTTCCCATATTTGAGAAAGTATGAATTCATGTAAGTTCGTGGTCACGGCTGCAGGTGTGGACGGGCCTGGGGCTGGAAGGTGCCCCCAGGACCCGGGCGCTGGCCGTCTGTCCCTCAGCTCGGCTCCCAGCGTGCCGGTGCCAGATGAGGGCCTTCAGGAAGGCGGGGATGGGGTCGGGAGCCGGAGCGCGTTTACAAGAGCGAGCCAGCAGCTCTCCTGCCCTTGCCGCCGGGTGGGGACGCGGGAGAAGTCGCCACGCGCCGCCCCGAGGAGGGCTGGCCCCGGGGCCTGCTGGCACCTGCTCCCGCCCTCCAGCCTCCGGAGCCGAGAGGAACAGACGTCTGCTGTTCACCAGCCGCTCGGTCCCTGGTGCTCTGTACAGCCGCTCGACGGGACGCGGATGTGCGGTTATCCGCCGCGGTCACGCCGGTAACGACAGAGACACTGGGAGGGGGAGCTGTGGTTGGAGAGAGAGGACCCGCCTTGAGCCCCCTTCCTCCCTCCTTCCTTCCTTCCTTCCTCTCTTTTCTTTTTCTTTCTTTCTTCCTTTCTTCCTTTGCTTCTTTCTTTCATTCATTCATTTTCTTTCTCTCTCTCCCTCCCTCCCCCCAACCAACCCCTCCCTCCCCCCTCTCTCTCTCGCTCTTTCTTTCTCTCTTTCTCTCTCTTCCTTCTTTCCTTTTTTCTTTCTTTCCTTCCTCTTGTCCTTGTTCTTTTCCTTTCTCTTTACCGTGACAGGGTTCGCAGCTGCCACTACTCACCCACCCAAAGTCCATCAGAACACAGCTCCCCCGCCCCACAAGCTCCAGGCATGAAATATCTGGAAGAAAATGTTTGGAGAAGAAAAGTAGTGGAGGAAAACTGTCTATGTGTGTTCTGAGCAAAGGCTGCTGCCCCTCCCCCGCTGACATGCCAGTTCTGAGCTTCTGGGAAAGAACTGGAAAGTGAAGGGGGGTGGGACAGAAGCTGCGGGCACAGAGGGAGAGCCTGGCACCCGGGAGGGACCGGGCAGCGATGCCAGGCGGGTGACGGCCCTGGAGGTCCTGCTCCCCAGCCCCCAACTCCCCAGCCCTGCCTGACTGACGAGACCTCACCACCCCTGCCTCCCCCCTCCGCACACCTTTTGTGGTTACAAAGGCCACCGGGAAACTGAGCCCAGACTGTCATGCGAGGCCCTGGTGGCCCTCTTTCTGAGAAAACACTGGTCCTCGGTGAGCGGCCTTGAGAACCGTCTCCGCACAGCTCAGGGCTCAAGTTCCCCTTGGACTCCTGGGACCCGCTGCCCCTGTGAGTCCCAGAGCCCCGAGCTCCGGCTCCTCTGGCCCCGTGGGCGGCCGTACCTGCACCCGGAGCCGTCACCTCCAGCCCCCAGGTGCGTCCTCAGGCACTGTTACTGCCTTCGTGTCCACGAGCCTCTGACCGCATCCTTCCCGGGAACAATCCCGGGAAACGGCCCTGTGCCCATGTCATGTCCAAACCGCTGGCTGTCCCACCGCAGGGTCTCAGCAGTGATTCTGTCCAGGGAAGGCAGACTATGGACTTGACCATGCTCAGGCGCTGACCGGCGGGACCCTGGAAGGCTGACCAGTACAATCTGGTCGTCTCTCGCCGTTTTCACCCACAGCACGCACGGTGGCACGGGGTCCTCGGTCCTCTGTGTGGTCCTGGGTCTGCCTCATTCGACACCTGCGTCCCCACCGAGGCCGGAGACTCCTAGTGAGGGATGGACACACGTAAAGGAGCCGAGGCCTACATCTGTCCACCCCACGCTGAGATGTTACAGGGGCGTCGCGGGAATGCAGGGTGTTCCCAGTGCCCTTCCCACATGCCCGCTCACCGCGGTGCGGCGACCCCGTCAGGAAGCAACACCCACACGGCTGGCTCTAACCGCGCTCTCGTCCTTCCCGAGTTCTGCCCGTTGTCCTCCGAACCCTCATGTTCCGGTTCAGGATCGCATAGTACATGGAGTTGTCAGACCTTCCCAGAAAAGCTGACTTCTAGAGGTGCCCTCGTCGTGCAGAGAGTTAAGCATCTGACTCTTGATTTTGGCTCAGGTCATGATCTCAGAGTTCGGGAGTTCGAACCCCACATGAGGCTGCTTGGGATTGTCTCTCCTCTCTCTCTGCCCCTTTCCCGCTCCCTGTCACTTTCTGTCTCTCTCAAAAAATTAAGCTGACCTTCTGACGTGCACGCTCTGGGCTGGGCTCGCTCCTGGCACGCTCTCTGCACACGCCCCCCACACATCATTCTCTCCATCTGTCGTTGCCAGCACTTAACTGATGGCTAGAGCGAGGCTCAGAGAACCTAAATGAGCCTTGGAGGACCCACAGCAACCAACTGCCCCGAGGGTGCCAGAGCCGCGTCTGTCCTTCCCAGGAGGCTGCCCCGGTTCCCACAGCCACACCTCCGCCAGCCGCCACCCATGGTCCTCAGGCTTCTCGTCCCAGACGCCAGCCCTCGCCAGAGCACCCAGCACATGCTCCATGTGTGGTCGGAGTTCAGGAAAGGTTTTCCAACGGAGCAGAACATTCCAGGAGTCACACAGAACTTCAGCAGGGCTCGGAATCGCATCCCGTTCGGGCTCCTGGTTTCAAAACTCACGCGACATCAGTTTGTTTCTCGGCATACGGCCACCTGGCGCTCAGTTGACTCACTGGTCGCTTTGGGTTCAACGTGGATGATGCGAATCCCTCGTGTCTCCTTGCAGCCCAGATGAGGTGCTCACGGCCCCGGCCAGCCTCGCCTGCCCCTCTTCGGTCCTTTGTCGTGTGTTTTAAAGACCAATTATGAGTCTGTGGTCCTTCCTGCATGACCGAAGTTTCGAAAAATTCTCTGAGAATAAAATACGGCTTCAATACAAGTTGGTTCAGCATCACAGCTGATTTAGGAACTACGATGAACCCAAAGTGTATTTGCCAACGGAGGTCAGTCTCTGGAGGAGTGTCCTATGTCTCGCCATGTGACATGTTTAGCCAGTTTTACAGCAATTTGGGGGAAGCCAGGAGAGACGTGTTCATCAAATCTGCAGACGGCAGACTTACGGGACGTAGCTAACATGATAAATGACAGACATGTACCGCAGAAGACCTCACCAGACCAGTAAACTTGACTAAAGCCCAAGAGGAAATGAAACAGTGATGTATGTCCAGGCTTGATTTTAGGATGTAGAAATCAATTGCACAAATGCTGGAAAACCAGGATTTACAGGCATTCATGTGAAAAGGACGCCGAGGAGTTTGAGAAGGACCATACCCTCAACAGAGGCCAAGGGCAGAGGGGCTCCAGTGAAAGGCTCCCTCCCTGCGCTAGGTTTATGGAGGTTGAAGATGCAGAACAAACTTGGCGGTGGCCTCCCTGTGCCCCGACTGGCCGCACAACAACGTAAGAATTATGTGCAATTTGGAGGACCACGATTTTGGACGGAAACGCTGGAAAATACTCATACATCATGTTCAAGTCTCCAGGCTCCCTGAAACTGACATCATACGAAGAGAAAATCCTTTAATAGGTTCTCATTAACCAGACGAGTGGCTCTGAGCCCCAGTTCAGAGTCAGAAACCCCTGGGGGGCTCTAAAAGTTTCCTAAGTGAAATGACTGTGATTCCGGTTTGGTGTGAAATCCGTGTCTGTGTTTTTAAAAGACTTCCAGGTGTTTCTGATGAGCAGCCGGGCTTTAGAACCGTTGGCCTAAGGGACAAAGTGAACTCCACAGCCTGGCTCTCAGACAAGCACAGATTTGCCTCCAGACCACTCTCTACCTGACGCCCCCCACCCGCCTGCTGCGGGCTGAACTCTGTGGCCCGGGAAGAGGTGCTTGAAGTCCTGACCTCCTGCAAACACCACTGCCCTGGGAAACCAGGTCTTGGCAGGTATAATCAAGTGAAAATGAGGTCATTCTCCACTGGAGGACGTGGTCCAATATGGTGGCGACCTGACAAGAAGATAAAACAGAGACACCCACCCCCAGAGGGAAGGGGCCACGTGAAGACGCAGAGCCTGGAGAGATGCCGCCACAAGCCACGGGCCACCAGGAGCTGGGGGAGGGTGCGCAAGGCTCCTCCCTGCACCTCCAAGAAAGCCTGGCTCTGCCGATACCTTCCTCTGGACTCCAGCCTACAAACCCGGCAGAGGATACATTTCTGCAGTTCAAACCCAGTCGGGGTGCGGGGGCTGGGCTACAGCGGCGCCGGGGACCCACACAGTCTGTTCATCTGGTCCTTGAGCCACACTCCTGAACTCTTCCTGGCCTGGCGCCTGGGACCCTTCCCGCTTCGGGGCCTGTGCTCAGCGCTCTCTCAGCCTCCCTGCCTCCAAGCGTCTGCGTCCTGCCGGCCTTCCACATTCCTGCCCAAATGCGCACCCCAACGCTCCCCACTCTGTGGCACGCCCCGTGAAGCAACAGCCTCCAGCCGCCCCCAGGGCCTCCCTGCATGGGCGTTCGTGTCTTCAGGGCTCTGGCTTTTTGGGCTACGATCGCAGCCAGTCCCCGCTGGCCCAGGCCCTCCCTCGTCACCCTTGTTGAACCGGGAGACGCTGGAGGACGGGCTATGCGTCCAAGCGCCCAGTGCAACGCCGTGCACAAGACGCAAACAAAAGAGACAGGAGGGCTATCCTGAGAAGTGCCAGCCTCCGTTAGATCAAATGCGGGCGTGATTTTGTGGTTCCGGAACTAGAAAGGGAAGCAGAGGACGCGGATGAAACTCCTCACAACTCAGCGTGTCCCAGAATTAGACACAGTGCCCAGAAAAAGGCTGGACCCTCTGTGTTTGGAGGCCCCGTGCAGAAATAGTTGACCCGTGGCCAGTTGAAATGCAAGCTGGAATTCGGAGGCAAAGTTTCAGAACGACGACACGGGTGTGGGAGACACGCATGTATGGGTTGCATTTGGAAACACATTTCAGAGAGGCGTTGAAACCAAGCAGAAGACGTGGTATCCGGAGCCAAGAGGAGAGAGGAAAACTCCGGCAGCAGCCGGGACGGGCGGGGCCTCCGAGTTCAGCGGCAGGCGGGATGCGGAGGGTCGGGAGGAGGATGGTGAGCAGGGTGGAGAGCGCCCAGAGGGGAGCGCGGTCAGCGGGGGCGGCCTCTTCCCCGACGGGCAGTGAGCCCCCCCGCCCCCAGCTGGTCTCCTCCACACACTGTGCTCCGGGATCTCCGTGCTCCCTGTTAGTGCCCTCGCCCACGGGAGCTGCAGGCCAACCGGGACTTTGTTCATCTGTGTGACGATTCCCAGCTTCCAGAAGAATGTCTGACGGAACGGTGATCAGCAAATTGGTGCGCCGCGCATGCGGGCGTGACGGCTGATTTTTGGAACTCGGCTCAATTATGCGCTCCCAGAATCTAGGCGTTTTGTTATCAAGAAAGACTTCTGTTCACGACATAAAGAAACACTGCTGAGATCATGACCCTCTGCCATGTTCTGACCCGGAGGACATTTAATGCCAATCAGATCCCAACCAGTACCCGCCATGCTCACCTTGTCCACTAAATGTTTATTTTATTTGGGGGGGGGGGTGTCAGAGAGAGAGGGGGACAGAAGATGTGAAAGGGGAGCTCTGTGCTGAGAGCTGATGGCCCAGTGTGGGGCTCAAACTCACGAACCTCGAGACCATGACACGAGTCAAACTCCAAGGCTCAGCCCACTGAGCCACCCAGGGGCCCTGTCACTTGTCCATTAATTCCCCCACAAAGATTGGTTGACACTGGCTGTGCCCCAGCTGACCCAGTGTGTGCTGGGGACATACAGGCTAAACGGAAGCAGGCACTGTGCTTACCTTGGGCACCTGCCAGTCTACCGCAGGGGGACAGATTTCATAAAAATAAAAAAGTCCCTTGTTAAGTACACGTTCTGACATGTGCGATGCAGAAAACCCACAGGACACTCTAAGGGACATAATTAATGTGGAGTCCTTTCAGGGAGGTCACATTTAACCAGAGACCGAAAGCAGGGTACGCGGAGGCATGAGCCCCACAGACACGGAGGATGTGCCTGTTGGCCAAGCTCCGCGGCTCATCCCCAGATCCTCAGGAGGTCATCCCACTGGCCGAGGCCGAGACTCTGTCCTCTCAGGAGTTTGCTACAAAATCAACCGCAGCCACCTTCTCCATGTAAAAATAGCATCTGCCTCTGCTTACGGAGTCAGGTTGCTGAGCAACCTGGTTTTTTCCTTTTTCTTTTTGAATCTCCTCGTACACTAATGTCTCATTGGCCCTTTGCGTAGTTAGTCTGGGAGGGCTGATTGGTCAGAGCAATGTGGTAAGTCATGCTGGCAAGGGCTAGGGCGACCGTGACGCCACGGGGGAGGGAAGCAGAGTCGTGCGAGCTCGCCGCTGGAGCCTCCCTGCCCAACCTCAAGAGGAAGGCGGGGCCCCAGGAAACCTCAGGGAGCGCTCCCGGGACACATAGGGGTCTTTCCGGTTGTGACTCGAGAGTAAAGACATCCATCTGGCTGGTGGGCATCATGTTTTTCTTCTGTGTCTCTCTGTCTCTCTCTCTTTCACACACACACACCACATACCCCTACCTAACCGGAAAGGAGTAGAGACTAAAGGTGAACTCATTTCTCTCAACACTGAAGATATTGGCTGATAATGGAAATAAGGTTATAGGACAAATCAGTACAAAGGTCAATCTCTCCTTCTCAAGTTCCAGTCTCAAGGTCAAACTCCATCACTGGTCCATAAAGCCCAATGGCCAGCTTTGCCTGTATTCAGTACGCTTTCATGCCTACAGGTGGTTATCGGATAACACAGTGCTTATCATATAGAGTAAAATACATGGTATTTTCCAGACTAACCAGAATGTTCATGACAGGATCTGGCGAAAGTGATGAGCAAGTTCATGACTGAATCCAGACTTGGGCCCTCGCTTACTTGGTAGAAAGATTCTGTTGCCAGCCACCCTCACCTTGCATGGTCAACCCCAGAAGCGGAGAGCCTAGAATGCAGGAGATCGAGAGTCTAGAAGCCCAGCATTTTTCACATCAGCACATAAGGAGCCCTCAACCTGATTCTGGATGAACAGATTGAATGATTCCACAGGGAAACATTCACCCAAATGGAAGTGCCTGCTGAGCAGGGCCTGTTTTCAATCGCCTCCCCAGCACGGGGCCAGGTAGCCCGCCCGGCGCTGACGTTCCCTAAACACCAGTTGGACGGACCGTGCGTGCACAGTGAACGGACGTCCACACCCAGCAGCCAAGGACGGGCTGTTTTCCTCTGTTGTTCCCAACTCCATTCCTGGCATCTCTTCAAATTCAGTCTCCGAGCGCTTCGTCTGACGTGTGATAAAAGGCCTCCTCTCTCCTCTGCCGTAAGACAACAGCGGGCCCTTCCGTGGTGTCAGAGTGTGGCCAGCAAGGCTCGGGCCGTGGGGGAAGGAGGCAGGCAGGGCCCGGCCACGCAGGCCCCACAGCTCTGCTGAGAACCGGGCTTGGCTCTGCGTGCCCCGGAGCCCGCGGGTCTCACCCCCGGCTGTCTGTCGTCTGCCGCTACTCAACGGCCCGGCGCTCCCTCAGCAGGCCTTCTGATTTGTGCAGCCACGTCTTTTTTTTTTTTTAAGTTAATTTCTTATTTATTTTGAGAGAAAAAGAGGGAGGGGGAGGGAGAGAGAGAATTGCAAGCAGGCTCAGCAAAGTCAGCAGAGCACGAACCACGAGATCAAGAACTGAGCCGAAATCAAGTCAGAAGCTTAACCGACTAAGCCCCCCAGGGGCCCCTGTGCAGCCGTGTCTTAGTTTTGGCTCTCTTCTCTTCCTGGAATGCCCTTCGGACTTTCTCAACTCTAAGACTCAACCTGAAGGCTCCCCCCTGCCAGGTGGCCTCCTTTTTCCACTCAACGGCCCCCAGAGCAGGACTTCCTGCTTAGACCTCATCCAAGGGCACTGCAATCGTTCATTTGTTTCCCACTCTTTAGTGCAGGCATTTTTTTTTAATTTGCTTTTTCGCCACCACTAAGCACAGTCCTGTCACCTAAAAGTCCAAAATGGTAGCTCATCCAACAGTCACTGTCAAGGGCTGAATATCTAGAGATATTTATACACTCCATTGTCAAAGTTGCCTTCCAAACAGTCTGTCTGTTATCAACAATGGATCGCTTTCTTCCTACATCATTTATGGGAGCTGTCGGAAGTGGGGATCAATAACTATTTCGAAATTGAATAGCATGAAGACAAGTCGTTTTTGAGACCTGCGCTGACTGTAGCTACAGATCACACTCTGTCTTAGAAGCTCGTGGTCTTTCCGGAATCTGTGTTCAAGGAAGCCCACCCAGCTCATCACCTGCCTGCCTTTCTGACCACCGCCTTGATTTCTCAGAGATCCGCGAAAGGCGCACCAGGATTCGACCCTGCGCCCCGGTGGCTGAGTCTGAAATGACTTCCGAGAAAGGAGGTTTTTCCTTTGATTTGTGTTTCTGGCTTCAACGTCTCGAATGATCAGTTAACTAATTGATTTTTATCTAAACGGACTGGTGGTCTCTGGTGTCCTATGTGTAGACTGCTCTCTCTGAAACACGCTCTTCTTTTCCTCCCGTGATGGACGCCGTGTGAACTCGCGATGTCAGAGTGGCTGTCTGGGGCAGCGCTGGTACGTGACCACTGGAATCTGTGTTCCCCAACCACAGAAAAGAGTTGTAGAAAGTGGCTTCCCCCCCAGGGACCATATTTCCCAGCCTTATTTTGCATCCAGATGTGGCCCCCTGGCTGGCCCTTGACGGTGGGACCCAAGCACAAGAGCCAGGTGTCACTTCGGGACCGAGACACACAAGCAAATGCGCCCTCCGCACACTCACTCTCCGTCCACAGTCTGGAGGCACGAACCACGAGTCCCTGGGGGCGATGGGGCCACCCATGGAAGGCGCCTGGGCCTCTGAATCTCTAACTGGGGGAAATCTGACTGGACCGGAAACACACACCTCATAGCAGCACATGAAGCAGAATTAAACCTCTATTGTATTTGAGCCTCTTTTTTGCGGACTATCTGTTATGGGGACAAGCATGACTGTGACCAACACCCTATGAGACGGAGCGGGGAAGCGGCACAGGTCATCCCTGGCACTGCTTTCCTCGCATCCTGTATGTAATTCATTACTAGGTCCCGTTGCCGGTCCTGCTACTAACGCTGAGGCAGGACGAAGGAGGGAGCGAGGTGCCCCCCAGCCCCTGGGGAATCCTACACAGAGCAGTAAGGGAAAGAGCTGGAATGTTCATGCTTGGGCATTGCGAGCCCACTGAGGGGTATTGATCAATGGAGTTTTGTGTGGTTTCTATTTTTTTTAAGTTTGTGTATTTATTTTGAGGCAAGAGGCAGAGAGAGAGGGAGGGAGAGAATCCCAAGCAGGCCCTGTCAGGGCAGAGCCTAATGCGGGGCTCGAACTTACGAACCATGAGTTCATG
Organism: Mungos mungo; assembly: GCA_004023785.1. Classification (NCBI taxonomy): domain Eukaryota; kingdom Metazoa; phylum Chordata; class Mammalia; order Carnivora; family Herpestidae; genus Mungos; species Mungos mungo. The sequence goes on from PISW01011499.1 coordinate 37,721, forward strand.
ACCTGAGTCACAGTCAAGAGTCAGAGCCTTAACTGAGCCACGCAGGCACCCCATGTGGTCTCTGCTCTGACCACACTGCAGGGGGACAGGGAGCCAGACACCGGAAGGAAAGCTAATTTAGTGGAAGGTGAGCAGGCTGGCAGGCGCGGAGACGGAGAGATTGATTTTGAGGGGAAAGGCAGCAGGGTTTCTTTAAGGTTTGGCTGGGGTTGGTATAGGGCAGGACAGCAGCGCGGGGGCACTTCCGTAGGGCGTTGGCGCAAACGGCCGTGGACAGAACCTGAGGCTGAGGACGTGGGGATGGAGATGTCTGCTGCCAAGGGGACCAGAGAAGCAGGGCAGCGGCCGGAGGGGATTGTGGGATTTGGGAGGGTTGTTTTGTTAAAGATGAAAAACACAAGAGCAGTGCTTTATGTGAAAGGGAATGGTCGGGTACAGGAAATAACTGGTGGCACAGGAGAAAGTAACTGAGACAAAACCTTTGATCCAAGAGAGGGAACGGGCTCCTGAGCCCCAGTGGAGGGGCAGGGGGTCTCTTCTGTCTTAACAGAAGGGGACGGAGGGCCTTCCATGGGTACGGACTGTGCAAGCTGGGAGAACGACCAGGAAGTCTCGGGGATGAATTCTCTTCTATGACTGCAGTAGTCAGTAAGGGACGCCATTGGCCAAGACTAAGGAAACCTCCAGAATCAACACATCATTGACACGAATACCTAATTGTTCAGAATATAACGTATAATGATTTAACTTTTCAAAATGGAATCCCACTCAGAATTCCCTCCATTGTCTGTATGATTTCAGCCCCCAACTCCCGGAGAATCTCTTCAGGGGGCCTCTCCCAGGCGTCACGTTTCCTAGGACGGCAAGGGCCTCCGTGGTGGGATTTCGGGTTCTGGAAAAAGCGGCTTCTGGATCTCCATAGAAGCTTTGTGTTGACAGTTCCGTGGGATGTTGCGACGACGGGACACGCACTCCCAGAGTCGGCTCCGTCCAATCCGGACACAGCGGAAGGAGCCACATCCGTTCGGGGGACAGTGAGCGCGGCTACCGGTTCTGAGGGCCTCGCCTCTGCGGCCACGCAACCCCGGGCCCTCCGGGGAGGACACTGCCAGGGAGGGGAGAGGAAGGGCACGGGGAAGATGCCTGTCCGTTACTCTAGGGTTTGAGTGACTCTGCGGCCAGGTCTCGAGTGGATGAAGGGAGAGAGGTCGGTGTGAAACTTTCCAAAGTTATGCCCGTAGCTGCCGGTGAGGCGGTGGGGTCCTGGCTGCGTGAACTACGGCTGCAGGATGAGAATCAGCCACAGCCACGGCCTGATGCGTTACAGAGGCCTGGGAGCAGCATTAAAGAGACATTTATCCCTGGCCACCTGGGCTTGCACGAGAGCCGGAAGGTCCCAGCGGGGTCCCGAAGGGGCCTGTGGCAGACGCTCCTGCTACTGTGAAGATCCCAGTTGAGAAGGATGGCAAAGCCCGAGACTGCCCGCGGGCCCGGCCCGGAAGCCACCCAGGGGTAAGGGGAGGGGCCAAGCAGGAATGGGAAGCTTTGGGCCCCCCCACCCTGGCGTCTCTGAGAGGGACGTCCTCCGTGCTCTAGAAGGTGCGGTGGGCAGAGGCCCTCCTCCTCAGCCTCCCGAGCGTCTCTGTCTTACAGATGGCCTCCGGTGTCCCCTCCCGCTCCCCTTGCTCTGGCGGCTCCGCCCCCTCCAGCCCTGGAGTTCTGCGCTGCCCCAGGGGATGATCGGTCCAGAAGGGGTGGCTTCTCCAGATCTTCTCTCAGCCCTGGGGCTGCTCTTGGCTTCCCAGCGGCTCCCTCCTGGGGACCCCACGTGGGAAGGATGCAGGATGAAGTCAGGGCCCCTAAATCTGCATATTCTAGCAACTGTGGTCACCGGGGGCCGATTCGAATACGGGGTTCTGGACACAGAGTGGGGGATGGGACCCTCTCTGTGATTCTTCCCGGCCCCATCGATCACAGCAACGTGGCTGAGCTGCGGAGCCGGAGCCAGACTGCCGGCCCTTCCCGGCCGTGCCCCGCCCACCCGCAGACTGAACTTGGCCGGTAGTTCAGTGCTCGGCGTCTCCCTCCGGGGCTGTGTTCGCAGCATGCTGTGAGGGGCAGGGCGCCGGCTCAGCGCCTGGCACACGGCAGGAGTGGCGGCGGGCGGCACCACGACAGTCCGTGGAACGGCTGCTCCGCTGTGGCCTCCGGAAACCCAACCGACCCGGTCCAGCGGCGCGAGCAGGGGAGGTCCTCACGCCCGCAGGGCCCGAGCCCCGCCGTTTGTCCCCGCTTCCTCCGTGATCCCTCCTCCGGCCATCTCGCCTCCACCGCGTCACCTGCCTCCTCCGTGTCACCTGTCTCCGTGTCACCTGCCTCCTCTGTGTCACCTGCCTCCTCAATGTCACCTGCCTCCTCCACGTCTCCATGTCACGGGCCTCCTCTGTGTCACCTGCCTCCTCCGTGTCTCCCGCCTCCTGACCACATCCCCACTCCCTGCCCCCCACACCACCCACTGCTCCTGGCTGGTTCTCCCAGACACACTGGGGCTTCGCTCCAGTCCTCCAGCCCAGCCTGCAGTGGCCTCTGTGACGGGCGCTCACACCACCTTTCACCCCCTCCCGTGTCACCACTTCCCTCTCCCTGGCTCTCCCTTGGCCCTGTCGTGGGGCCATCCTGCGACCCTTCCATGGCTTCTTCTTCCCCACAACATGGTCCCCGCGGCTGCCCCGCTGGCCGTCCGGCTTTATGTGCCCTCCGTCCTCTCTTCCCACCCTCCATCCAGAGGCCGCAGAGCAGAAAGGCAGCGGCGCCCAGCAGCCAGCAGCGGCGGGCAGGGCAGTGGTGGGCAGGGCAGGGGCGCCCGGCAGCCGGCAGCGGTGGGCAGGGCTCAGCACGTCGCCTGTGCAGCCGGCCAAGGTCACATACTTCCTGCCATTTCTCCTCCATGTGCTCACCCCTTTCCCAGTCTCCTTCTTGCTGCCTCCACACCACCAGACCTTAAAACTGAGGGGACTGGCCCGCAGCCTCTTTCCCTTCCCGCCTACACCCCCTCCCCACCCCATGGCTTCAGACCACATCAATGTGCGCGACCCCATGTCTTATCTCAGCCGAGCTCCGGACACGGACGTCCCCCTGCGGCCCCGCTGTGTCCACCCCGCTCCCCAAGGCCCTCCTCCAGGCTCCCGTCCGAGGAACCCGTCTCCTCACTGCTCGGGACTTTGGTCTTGAGGTCCCCTGACGCACACCTCCCTCGCACACCCCAGCACGTCCCGCCGCCTTTAGCACCCGACCCCTCCTCCTGCGTCCTCGGTGCTCTGACAGAAGCCCCACCAGTCACGGGGACGGCCCCAGGAGGCCCCTTCGTCTGGGCCCCTGTCACTCTGCTATCATTCTGCTCAAACCCTGACCGGCTTCCCACTTTGCTCGCTGTCCAGCCCAGGGTCTTAGCAGAGTCCCGGGGGCCCCGGGCTCCTGTGCGACCTCACTGCCCTCCCTCACCTCTGCTCCCTGCCTGGTCCTCAACGGGGTGTCACGGGGCTTGCGCCCACGTGGCCTGGCTCTGGACTCATGATCCCCACCCGCTTTCCCTCCGCACCTGCCTTACTTTTTCTTAGCACTTAACCTCTGTTTGGAAAATGTATTTTTCTTGCTCCCTTTCTTTTCTCCACCACGACTCATACCCGGACAGGATATGAATCCTTCTTCGCTCCGTCCTCAATGTCTTCCAGGGGTCTGGCACGAATTAGATGCTCAGTGAAGACGTGCTGAGTGGATGACAAGATGTGATAAGACAGAACAATCCCCGCTTGGATCGGGGGGCGTGGAGACACAGCCAGTGTGGCTGCAGGGAAGGCTCTGGAAAGCGCCGAAGCCTCCGTAAGCGAGATGCTGGGGAGCCGGCCGGAGGCACAGGACGCCAGACCCGGGCCGCGGAGCAGCGGGGCAGGCTTCCGCCCCGACCTCCCCGACGAGCAGATGGAAATGTTCCGATTGCTCATCGGATATCTAAACAAGCTGCTGACAAATTTGCTGTTAGGAGCTTTCCGTTCAGAAGACGCACAAGGCATCTGAGACACAGCGCCCCGGCCGAGGCGCAGCCACGGGAAAAACTGTATTTGAAAGTTCCTTTTAATAACATCTTGAGGGTGGGCTTTTC
>PISW01011500.1:0-40058 GCA_004023785.1 Mungos mungo
TGTGTATCAGAAGTATTTATTTTTTTAATGTTTATTTATTTTTGAGAGAGAAAGAGAGCATGAATGGAGAAGGGGCAAAGAGAGAGACAGAGACACAGAATCTGAAACAGGCTCCAGGCTTTGAGCTGTCACCACAGAGCCTGATGCAGGGCTCAGACCCCAGAACGGCAAGATCATGACCTGAGCCCACATCAGGCACTTAACCAAATGAGCCATCCAAGAGCTCCCCCTTTTATTTTTTAATAATATTCCATAGTAGGGAGCCTGGGTGGCGCAGTCAGTTGAGCACCCGGCTTCGGCTCAGGTCATGATCTCACAGTTCATGGGTTTGAGCCCCACATCAGGCTCTGTGCTGACAGCTCAGAGCCCAGAGCCTGCTTTGGATTCTGTGTCTCCCTCTCTCTCTGCCCCTCCCCTACTCACACTCTCTCTCCATCTCTCTCTCTCTCCCAAAAATAAATAAACGTTAAAAAAAAAAAAAAGGTCGAACTCTTGATTTCGGCTAAGGTCATGATCTCACAGTTCATGTAGGGCTCTGCACAGACAGCACAGTGCCTGCTTGGGATTTCTTTCTCTCTCTCTCTCTCTCTCTCTCTCTCTGCCTCTCCCCAGCTTGTGCGCATCCACTCCCTCAAAATAAATGAACATTTAAAAAAAATAGTATTCCATTATACAGATGAACCACAATTTCTTTATTCATTCATCTTTTTTGGCGGGGGGAGGGGGAGACTCACTAGCTACTGATTGGATAATTTTCCTGGAAGCTTGCTTTTGAACTAAGGAAAAAGTAGACAATCAAACGAGTTGATAGTTTATTTATTAATTTAACCACTCATTCAGTTAGCCATTTATCCAATAAATATTCACTCACCACCTACTATTACCACTAGTAATAATTTAATAATATTATTTGTTTATTGAGCACTTAGGGAATGGTGAGGTCACTGTGCTTAGAATGTGCCTGGGATGACACTGCTCATTCGACAAACCTACAGGCTACCTTAACTGGCCTCAGCTTTAGGTGCTTTAGTCAACCAAAAATTCTATGCAAATAAAATTGTATTTTTTTAAACAAAAACATTTTCTATATAACTGAAGTCTTCCATTTATTTATTGGCCTTTCCTCCTCTCTCATTCCACTTCCTGTGAATTGATGAGGTTTTATTACATCTCTTCTTTAATCAAGATCAAATGGTCTATGACATTGCTCTGGCTTTTCTGTTTATTGGGGTTGAAGTGGCGCCTGGCTGACACCGATGGGAAGACATTGCACTCCCAACATCCCTGGTGTCCGAGCTAGATTGATATTCACTCCCAACATACACTGAACACTTTATTTTCCAGACACACGATTGAGCCAAGGTGCTATATAAGTCAAATAAATAAGTAAAGCCAAGGGCACTTATGTCCTTGTTGAGCACAGGGAAATATAGTTAATTTTCTCTGGGCTCCAACTGAATGCTAACACTCACCAGGAACGTTGGAAAGAGAAAGGAAAAAAAGTAGATGAGATACAGAGAAAGACTGTCTTGACTCTTGAAGAGTTTAAGTAGTATGAGAGGCAAGAATAAGCTGGAAGGATGGTTATCAAGAAAGCATAAAGAATGGGAGAAAATTAGTATTTCTTGAGATTCTACCATCTACCAAAGAAGGTGCTAGTCCAGTGGTTCTCAAAGTTGTCCAGTCATCAGAAGCCCCTGGGAAAGCTTGTTAAAACATAGATTGCTACCCTGTCCCCCAGAGTTTCCGATTCAGATCGGGGACAGAACTCAAGAATTCATACTTCTGGTAAGTTTCCAAGTGATGTTGATGCTATCAATCTAAGGACCACAGTCTGATACCCACTCAGAGTTGCAAAAATGTGCTAGATACATCTATTATCTCATTTAAACTTACCAGGAACACTATGAATTAGGTCTCATCCCCATTTTGTACAGGAGGAAAGCAAGAGTTCAGAGAATTTTCAGAATTTGCCCTGGGTACACAGCTCATGAATGGCAAAGCCAAATGTGGAGTTTTGATCTGCCTCACCCCAAAACCCATGATTTTCCCCCTATTCCAAACTTATCTCAAATGCTTCCTGGAAAAAGTAGACCTAGAATATTATCTGAGCTGGCCCATGTTGTCAAAATCTCCAGGGTTTGGGAGTAAACAAGCATGGTGACATCATTTAGGATCACATGCTACTAAAATAATAAGGTGGCTAACTGAATGGTTTGGAAAAGATCCAGAATGTAGGAGTCAATGGCCCTGATCAAAACTACCTGGTTCTTTGAAGCTAACCCAGAATGCAAAAAAAAAAAAAAAAAAAAAAAAAAAAAAAAAAAAAAAAAAAAAAAAAAAAAAAAAAAAAAAAGACTCAAGACAACCTACCTTCCCCATTTTCTCCTTTCATAATGACAGAGCCCAGTTACAAACCAGATTTTCATCTGTCTCCCTTCTGCTCCCCATAAGCCTCCTGTTGCATGAATTCAGCACTAGAAACAATTCTATTAAAATGTGCAAAAGCAAAGACTTCAAACTTAAATAGATTTTCTCATGTGAACAAAGGAATTCTATTTTCCTGTTGATTTTTGCCTCCTAAAAGTCTTTAATTCAGACACAAATTACCAATTTAGGAAGTGAGAAAGGAAATATCACTATAGATTCTACAAAGATTAAAACGATGGAGGCACCTAGGTAACTTTGGCACTTAAGCATCCCACTCTTGATCTTGGCTCAGGTCATGATCTGACAGTTTTATGAGTTTGAGCCCCACACGAGGCTCTGTGCTCATGGTGCAGAGCCTGCTGAGCCTGCTTAGGATTCTCTCTCTCCCTCCTTTCTCTCTGCCCCTCCCCTATTCATATGTCTGTCTCTGTCTCTGTCTCTTCCTCTCTCAAAATAAATAAACATTTCAAATGTTTAAAGACACTAAGGTAAATTTCTGAACAACTTTATGCCAATAAATTTGATAACTGAGATGAAACGGATGAATTCTTTGAAAGATACAAATTACCAAACTCACTGAAGAACAAGGAGATAACCTAAAAATCTATTAAAGAAATTAATTTATAGTTTAAAACCTTTCCATCAAGAAAATTCCAGGTCCAGATAACTTTACAGGGAATTCTGCCAAACATGTGAGGAAGAAATAATATCAATTTTATATAAATTCTTTTGGAACATTGAACAAGAGAGATTACTTCCTAACTAATTCAATGAGGCTAACATTGCACTGAAATGCAGACTTTAGTTCAAAATTAAAGACTGTAATTAAGGGGAGGAAAATATCACAATTTGGTAATGTTAGCCAATATGGAATCCTGAGCTTCACAGCAGCTCCAGGGAATAAGCAAGATTCATTCATGTCCCAGTTTTGCAGATAAGGGATTGGTTGGGAAAAGCTTCTCCTCCGGTAGTAGGGAAGGCAAAGATAGGACACCAAAAATAAACTATTTCACAACTTCCATGTGAATGAAGTTAGAAAATGTTCAAAGTCACCAGAGAATGTTAAAGAGGGTTCTTAGAGTAGGACCCCAGAGATGGCAATTCACCTTATGGGAAGGTTTTTAAAAACTTTTTATGACAGGGAATTTCAAACTTATCTAAGGGATGTAGAATATAATGACCCCCCCAAAACCCACATCCAACCCCAACCAACGACCTGGCCTATGCGTCCAGATCTTCATTCATTTCCTCTATCACACATTATTTTGAAGCAAATAATACCCATCGTGTCATTTTGTTCATAAATATTTCAGTATGTAGCTCTAAAACAGGACCTCTCAATCTTAGCACTGTTAACATTGAGGCCAAATAAGCCTTTGTTGTGAGGAGCTCTCCTGTGCAGGACGTTTAGTGGCATCCATGGCCTGTACCCACTAGAAGCTATTAACACCCCTTCTCCTCAGCTGTGACAACCAAAAATGTCCCCAGATAGTGCCAAGTGTCCTAGAGAGCAGAAGCTCAAAACTGAGGACCACTGCTCTAAAATATGAGGACTCTTTTTTATTTTGTTTAAACAGCGAGGTTTTTTTTTTTAATGTTTATTTTGAAAAAGTGGGAGTGGGAGAGGGGAAGAGAGAAAGAGAGAGAGAGAGAGAGAGAGAGAGAGAGAGAGAGAGAGAGAGAGAGAGAGAGAGGGAGGGAGAGGGAGAGGGAGAGGGAGAGAATCCCAAGCAGACTCCACACTGTCAGTGCAGAGACCTAAACAAGGCTCGGTCCTACAAACTGTGAGATCATAACTTGAGCCAAAACCAAGACTCAGATGCTTAACTGACTGAGCCACCCAGGCACCCCAAGAAGAGAACTCTTGTTGAATCTAGTGGGAGTTCTCTTTGCTTCTTGGATTTTCATGTCTGTGTGTTTCCCCACGTTAGGAAAGTTTTCTGCTATCATTTGCTCACATAAACCTTCTACCCCTTTTTCTCTCTCTTCATCTTCTGGGACTCTTATGGTTCGGATGTTATTCCTTTTTAATGAGTCACTGAGTTCTCTAATTCTTATATCATGTTCTATTGCCTCCTTAGTTTCTCTCTTTTTCTGCTTCATTAGTCTCCATAATTTTGTCTTATACATCACTGAATCCCTGCTCTGCTTTATCCATCCTTGCCACCATGGCATCCATTCAAGATTGCGTCTCAGTTATAGCCTTTTTAATTTCATCCTGACTGGATTTTACTTATTTTACCTTCACAGAAAGGGATGCTATGCTTTTTTCAACCCCAACTAGTATTCTTATTACCACGATTCTAAATTCTAGTTCAGACATAATGCTTATATCTGTGTTAAGTCCCTGGCTGTCATTTCTTCCCGTTCTTTCTTTTGGAGTGAATTCCTGCCAAGTTCTGTGGCTCACATTATGCCTGTTGTGTTAATCCTCAGATCAGTTTTCTAAATGTGCGAATGGTTTGGTGCTGATCTAGCTGCGTTTCAGGGATGGGAGAAGCAGAGTACTTCCATGCTGCTCTTCCATCCTGGCCCCTCCTCCCCAAGATGAGAACTCATTTTAAAAATACAGCTATCATACTATTATCACATAGAAATAATTAATAATATTCCTGAGTGTAATTAAATATCTAGAGTTCAAATTCCTAATTGCCTCACAAATGTTATAAAGTACATTCTTTCCAATACATTTCTTTTTTATTTTCATTTTTTAAAACGTTTTATTTATTTTTTTGAGAGAAAGAGACAGTGTGAGCAGGGGAGGGTCAGAGAGAGGGGGAGACAGAATCTGAAGCAGGCTCCAGGCTCTGAACTAGCTGTCAGAACAGAACCCGATGCAGGGCTCGAACCCATGAACTGTGAGATCATGACCTGAGTCAAAGCGAGATGCTTAACTGACTAAGCCACCCAGGCGCCCCTTGATAGTTTTTTTTTTTTAAATAAGAATCCAAATAGAATCAAAACACTGTGATTGATTGATATCTCTTTTAGATATCTTTTACTCTATAGGTTTCCTTCCATTATTTTATTTTATCATTTATTTATTTTTTTCCCTAAAGAAAAGAGTCCATTTGACCTATAGAATTTCCCACAGTCTGGATTTCACTGATTACACATTCATAAAGTAGTTTAGCTACCTATAAATTGGTAGTGGGATCTAGAAGCTTGATCAAATTCAGGTTCTAAGACTACTTTAATGTGGCACTGTGTTCTCCATGGGGCACCTGATATAAATAGCCACTGACGATCAACAGCATTCTAATTTGATCATTCTTTCTCCATTTATTGACTGAGTTCTTCTATAAAGGGAAATTTTCCCTGAGAAGCAATTGTTTAAGATTAGTAATGGCCTCCTGCAAAACTAGGACGATTTAAGATTCTGAAGCTTTGTCATTAATGCTGATGTCTGATATGGGCATGTGTTTAAACAGTTGTAGTAATTTTTATCCCTAATCTAATTTCTTCCCTATTTTAGAACTGAAGACTCAGTAGAAAGAAATAAGACCAGTAAGAGTGGCTTAGAATGTGCTGATTGTGACTATGGAGCCAGGGTGGTCTCAGAATCAAAGTGATTCTTTTTCTTATTTGTTTCTAATGATAATCCCCACTGTTGGCAATATGCAAGGAATACCACTTTGGGATACTGGTTGTGAGAATGTAAATTGGCACTAGTGTCCTGAAGGACAACTTGATAATATATAACAAAACCTTAAAAGTTTGCATATCCTTTGACCTAGAAATGCTACTGCCAGAAATTTATCCCAGGGATATGCAGGGGGACTTAGCCAAGATTGTTCATGGCGAGTCTGTAATAATGAAACAAGGGTTTGCCTGGGGGGAGAGGGGGGTAGCTAAAGTCAGAGTACTATCCAATTGATGACCTTGCAGTCATTTGAACATTACAGAATACGTAAGGGCTTGGAAAGACGTTCATGATATATTACTAAGTGGAAAAAGAACAAATCTGAAGTAGTATATTCAGTAAATCTCATTTTCTATTTTTAAAAAAATGAATTTATGCATATAAATACATGCATGGGAAAAAAGGTCATGGTAGATATATCAAAATATTAAGTTAATATTGAATTATTAATATTGCCTGATGGTAAAATTAGGAGTAATTTCTATTTTCTTCCTTTTGCTTATATGATTTGTCAAAATTTCCTATAATAAGTAATTCACATATTTTAAAGGAAAAATTTTTAATAACAAGTACTTTTAGGGTTGCCAAATGAAATACACCATGGGACATACTTATCCTGAAAAATTATTGTTTATCTAAAATTTAAATTTAAGGAGGCACTCTGTATTTTTATTTGCTAAGTCTGGCAAGCCTACTTTTAGTGCAAGTAGCCAAAGGAGAAGAGGGGCCTGGCTGGCTCAGTCAGTAAAGCATGTGGCTCTTGATCTTGGGGTCATGGGTTTGAGCCCTGTGTTGGGGGTAGAGATTACTTGAGAAAATAAATAAATAAAATGTTTTTTCAAAAGTAATTAAAGAAGAGATTGGGGTCTTGATCCCGACATGCTGGCCCCTTTGAGGACATGAGAGGAAATTATTGTTCTAACTCTTTTAAGCCAGGAAATGAGATTTAGCAGAATAAGAAAAGATCGGTTTGGAAGCTACACAGTCCTTATCTGAATATGGACTCTACTGTCCCCGCCAGCTTCCCCGTTCCCTGCCTCTCCCCAGCCCCATTCACCCCACAATAGGTATGTCCTGGGGACCAGTTACTTGCTTCCCTGAACCTCAGTAATAATGCCTGTCTCGCAAGGATCACACGAACAGTGTGTGACGGCACTTTGTAAATTGCAAAGTACCAGGCAGCACGTTATTATTGTGTTAGTAAATTACACACACAAGGACATGTTGAGCAGGAACAAAACACCTGCCACAGATGACTGCAGAATTGTTCCTTGTAGCAGATTTTTGATGGCTCTCTGAGGTCAAAACAACTCAAGGTTTAGTCACTCTGAGACTGAACCCATATATTACCATCTATCCACATTGTTCTTACAATCCTATTTATAGATGCACTGATCACTAAACATTGTGGGAATACTTCGCCGCAGGTCGGTTGCTAAATTGGTTGGCAAGCAGCAGGCCACGAGTGGCTTGGAGGAAGCCTGTGTGCTTTACGAGTTTGGCAGCTCATAACTCCAGGCCCTCACCTTGTCCTCACACACTAGCCGCAGTCACCTTGGAAACTGCCCTACTCTAGATGCAGAGCACAGAATGCACTGGCTGGCATGGAATTGATCAGCAGCCGCTTCTCTCCTGGTCTGTTATTGACAAACCATCAGGACCTCTCAAGCCACTTTGGGGAGGATCCACTGTGGGGTTTCAAGGCTTTTCCAGGGGAAATTAACACCAGAGCTTAGGGGTTATGGAAGAACAGAAAAACAAAATAAGGGAGAAAGAAATTAAGGGAGAAGGAAGAAGAAAGGAGGGAAGGAAGAAGTAAAAGAAGAAAAGGTCACAGGGAGGCAAATGAGATTATTATCCTATTTTACAGATGAGAAAACTGAGACCTAGCAAAGTCACACAACCGGTAAATATCAGAGCTATATTTCAAATGCAGGAGAAATAAAATCCCTGGAGGAGAAAAAAAAATCCCCTTAGGTGATTGACCTTTCCAGTGTTCAAGACAGTTTCTGGTGGGAATCAGACACTCTGGAAATAGTGCCTCAAAAATGCAACGGGTGGCATGAGACAGATCAGGACGCAGTAAGAGGCGGCCATCTGCAAGCCTGGAAGAGGGCCATCACCCAGAACCCAGCCCTGATCTTACACATCCCCACCTCCAGAAATGTGAGAAGTAAATACCATTGGTTAAGCCTCCCAGTCTGTGGTATTTGGGTATACCAGCCTGAGAAGACTAAGGCATGGTAATTCCATGGTGCACTTATTAAGGAATCGCCGAACTATTTTCCACAGCAGCTGCACCATTTTCTATTCCCACCATCGGTGTGTGAGGAGAGAATGCCAGTGTGCAGTCCCACCAGCCTCAGCTTCAATCTGAGCTCCGCCACTGATGAGGCTGAGTAACCTCCTCACATAACTTCCCTGGCTCTCGATTTCCTCTTTGGCAAAATGGGGGTAATAGAGTTGATGAGGATGACATGGATGACATAGTGCATGGCAGTGGTTTTGTGGCTGTTTCAGAGAATCATGAAATCTCAGTATGGGAAGGAGTCCGACAGGCTCAATACATAATTTTATTTCCTGGATTATCATAGCAGGATTCCACATCCTGCGTCCCGCCAGAATGTCCCCATCGCTGCTCACCGTGGGGCATTAGGGCGAGAACCCTGGACACTGGCGTAGCTTTTCCCAAGTGGGCTTTTGGAAACGTGGCTTTCACAGAGTATAAATAAGAGTTATGAAGAGAGAAAATGACTTCTGAGGTCAAAAACTTTAGGAAACACAGGGTCAAAAACACTAAAGCCAGTTCCTCTCCTGCAGGACTTCTCAGAGCATTGAGCAGGGTTGTACACTTTGAAAGCACCAATGAGGAATGGAGACTGCATCATTTCCTCAACTTTCCTGTCCTGGGAGACCTTTCCAAGCTGGACCAAGTCCGCATCAAGAAATGAGGCATCTGTCCCCACAGGGCACAAACCACAAAGAACCACTAAGGTCGCCCTCAGCCATGAGTTCTGAATACTCACTCTAAACCACAGCATTGCAAAGATTTTCTCCTTTGCCACTTTGTCCCAAACGGCAATTTAGAAACTGCAGCCACCGCTGCTCTGCAGTCTTCCTTAGTGTCCCCATTCATCCCTGCTTGCATGAAGCCAATCTCAGAGTGCAAATTCGGGGTGTTAGATAATCCTCGGCTGAGAGAAGAGAGTCACCTTGCCAGGCCTGAGGAAATCCGCCTCCCCATTCCCATCCTGAAGCAGGTCCTGGATGAAAGTGGGAAGGCAAGGTTTCCCTTCTCAGCCAGGTTTTTCAGTTGCTGTGTTCAGTAAATTTCCAGAGAGCACACTTTCTCGAGTTCTGCGATTGTCCCTTCGTACGCTAATGCACCTCCATAAGTTTGGAGGCCATAACTAAGAGATATGAGGAAAGGTCAGGATCTGGGACCAACCAAAAGACTTAGTAATTTTTTGAGACACTAGGGAAGGGGCTGGAGGCATTGTTTCAGAAGACCCGACCTCCAACATTCATATGTAATGAAATGAATGCAAATAATTTACCACCTTCTGTTGCCACTTCTAGAATGGTGAATTATTCCATCTCAGCGACCAGATGAAATGACTCTCACTTCACGTACAATCTTGCCTTGAGTCTTATTCTCAGGGGCTTTTCCTGAACCCTGAACTAAAATGAAAAAGACGTCCCAGGGTGACCCCAAGACAGGAACACTAGCACCAGCGACTCTTCATTAAGCACTTGCCATGTGACAGATGCATGTGGTCCTGCAGCCAGCGAGGAGAGCCAACTGCACACACATGCATACGGCTGGGATTAATCCTAGCCAGCCCCCGGACCTCCACCAGCAGCTCCTCCAGACTGCTCAGCTGGAGTCTGGGACACTGAGCAATGCCTGCAATGTAAGGAATCCGATCCACCGACCTTTATCAACCCAGGCAGAAGGCAGCAGCTGTGGGTGAAGCCTTTGAGAAGATGTGCTCAAGTATGAAGCTGGACATGGGTTTGTCTTTCACCAACACACTCGCACGGAGCAGGCACTGGAAGTAGCCAGAAGCAAGGCCGGCTGAGCTCTGCAGGTGGGCAACGCGGACCTCTGCGTGGGAGGCGGGGGCAGCGCGTGCGTCTCAGGCCTTTGCATGCCCTTGAGTCTTCAGGGCATCAGAGCAAGTGGGCTGAGAAGAGAAGCACCGTGCTGTGGCAGGCTGAAGGTCAACTGTAGCGTGGCTGTGCCCCGACAGGCTGGGTGATCTCACCAGATCATTCCCCTTTTCTGACCTCAGCCTCCTTGTCAGAAAAAAAAAAAAAAAAAAATCAAAAAATCCCACAGGGCTGTTCTAAATCTGTTGATTGAGATTTTTTTTTTCCTTCTTGCAATAAAATTCATGTAACATAACATTTGTCATTGCTGACATTTGGTGCATTCCCTGTGCTGTGCAAATGTCACCACTGTCTGGTCGCAAGGCATCTTCATCATCCCAAAAAGAAGCATGTGCCCGTTAAGCAGTCACTCCCCATTCCTCCCCTCCCCCCAGCCCCTGCCAACCACTCAGCTTCTTTCCTCTCCTGCAGACTTGCCTGTTCTGGACATGTCATTTAAATGGAATGATACAATCACATGGCCTTTTATGACTGGCTTCTTTTGCTTAGCAGTGTTCACGAGGTTCATTCATGTTGGAACATTTATCGGCACTTCATTTCTTTTTAAGGCAAAATAATATTCCACTGTAGAGATGTCCTACTCTTTATCTACTCATCAGTTGATGGACATTTGAGTTGTTTCCACCTTGTGGCTATCGTGAATAATCAAACGTTTGCATGTTTGTATACAAGAACCTGTTTGGGAATCTGTTTTGAATTCTTTAGGGTATATATATCCAGGAGTAGAATTGCTGGATCATGTGATGTGATGGACCAAATATTTGTGTCCTCCCAGAAGAGGACCTAAGCCCCAGTACTGTGATGGTTTATGGAGGTGGGGCCTGTGGGAGGTAAATAGGTTTAGGTGAGGTCATGAGAGTGAGGCCCCCATCATGGGATTAGCGCCTTACAAGAAGAGGAAGAGATCAGAGCTCCTTCCAAACCCCCGTGTGAGGATCCCAGGAGAGGCAGCCAAGTGCAAGCCAGATAGAGGGTCCTCACCAAGACCCTAGCCCTGATCAGACTCCCAGCCTCTAGAACAGTGAGACATAAATGTCTGCTATTTAAGCCCCCCAGTCTACGGTGTTTAGTTATAGAAGCCCGAGCAGACTGAAACACATGATGATTGTATGTGTGAGTGTTGAAGGAACCCCGAACTATTTTCCACAGTAGCTGCACTATTTTCCATTCCCACCCCCAGTGTGTGAAGGTTCTGTTTCTCTTCAACCTCACCAACATGGGAACTCGTTTAAACAGGGAGGACATTTAGTAATAAATTATTTCTTCTGGGGCTCCTGGGGGGCTCGGTTGGTTAAGCATCCGACTTCAGCTCAGGCCATGATCTCACAGTTCAGTGAGTTCAAGCCCCGCGTCAGGCTCTGTGCTGACAGCTCAGAACCTGGAGCCTGCTTCAGATTCTGTCTCCCTCTCTCTCTGCCCTTCCCCCGCTCCTGCTCTGTCTCTCTGTCTCTCTCAAAAATAAAAATTAAAAACAATTTTTTTTTAAAGGAGGGGCATGCCTGGGTCACTCCATCAGTTAAGTGTCTGACTTTGCCTCAGGTCGTGATCTCACGGTTCGGTTTGTGAGTTCAAACCCTGCATGGGGCTCTGTGCTGACAGCACAGAACCTGTAGCCTACTTCGAATTTTGTGTCACCCTCTCTCTCTGCCCCTCACCCACTCGCACTCTGTCTCTGTCTCAAAAATAAACAAACATTTTTTTTTTAAACCTACTTCTTCTAATGAAATCTTTAGATTAAGAAGAAGCTGTTGGGGTGGAGGTGACAGCACCTCTAAAAAGCCCTAGGGCTCTAAGAAGAAAGGATTGAAAACTGTTGCTCCAGATTGGTTTGTTGGATCCTTCCTGGCTTAGAATCCAAAGATCCCATCTTGACCTGCTTCCCAGATCCATCCAGGTCCTTGGAGGTTTGGCTCAGAGAGGACTCGCCCCATCCCCATTCCCTGCCTCCATCCAAGCACCGAGGTTGCAGTGCTCTGCCAGATGTGTATGGGGCCCATCTGTGCAAGAATCATCTGGTTCTCGTGAGAATGAAGATGCTGGGATTCCCACCCAGACTTACAGAATGGGAATCTTTTTCAGAAGAACTCTAGTGTTTGCATATTTTTAACATAATCCCAGATATATTTTGATGTCCCCAAATTTGAGAACCACTATCCTGGAAAGGGCTGAGAGGTGAGGGAGCCGAGGGTAGATCAGTGAGGTCAAGTGAGGCCAAGGAGCTACTGTGGTGAGCGTCCTCCTCTGGTCTTTAAGTGAGAGAGAGGCACCGGGTTTTGCTTTGAGATCCAAGTGCCAACTGCGCTACCCAAAGGTCACATAGGCACCACCTCTTTCCCACAGGACTCTGAAGTTCCAAAGGATAAGGACCCTCTTATGCCCCTCAGAAACTGTGCACAGTGTTTAAGCATTTCCAAGTGCTGTTATTTTTTTAATGATGGTTATTATGGTTATTTTTTTGAAATTTGAGAATATAGCAGATCAGTCATAAAGCAATGACTATTTATGCAAGTTTCAGCAGCGTTAAGCAATGCCTTCCTTGTGCTGAGAATCAACATTATTTACTTTGGGAATCTTGCCCAGATTTCTGTTAACTCATTCACACATAGTTTCTCCTCCCAGCCTTGTGACTCAGTGAGGTTTTCCCCAGCTGGGGCGAGGAAAGCTGTTATACACAGACCCACGCCAGTTCACTGAGCTCATCAAGGATCATCAAAAGCCCCCTACTCCACTTACACCCCCAGCACAGAAAACCCCTCTTCAGTCTTTGTGGGACTCCTCCAAGAATGAGTAACTCCCTACCTGTCTTGGTTATCTATTGCGATGTAACAAATCTTGCTGAAACGTAGTGAAGTAACACAACAACCATTTTATTAGTTCTCACTGGTCTTTGGATTGACTAAGCTCAGCTGAGCAATTATGCTCCATCTGTTGCCTGTTGAGGCATCTGGGGGCTCAAATGGGCTGAACAATCCAAGCTGGCTCACCCACATGGCTAGGCGCTGAGCTGGCTGTCAGCTGGAGCTTAGCTGGGCCTCTTCATGTGGTGTGGGCTTCCCACAACTCAGCAGCTGGCCTACAAGAAGGAGTATCCTGAGATCAGATGTTCCAAGAGGGAGGAAGTGGTTCAAAGCCCTGTTTGGGATTAAACCCTAGTTCTAAGGCCTTGGACAAATTACGGAATCTCTTAGAACCTAAACTTCTCCATCTACCACATGAAGATAACGCCCTTCTCATCAGAGTGATGTGAAGACTGAGATGGCATACATGAAGCTCTCTACACAGTGCTCCAAAAACAAGACTGAGTTACAGTCATGGACACACACCAACACCTAACCCTGGGGCTCCCTGGATGGTGCACGCTGGATCTCTCTCCACCTTTTCCTCCCAGGCTTATACAGACTCACCAGTTGCCATCTGTCATTTGAAGAAAAGAGGGAGCTGCTCTCTTTGATGGGATCCTGCCAGTCTGATGCAGAGATCAGAAACTGACATGACTCCTTGGAATTTATCTAAAAGAGGGGAAAAATCTTAAAAGTATTCAAAGATATTTGTAGAAAAATGTTCCTTGCAACCGTGTAAGTAACATGCTACAATAACATGCTATCAAACTAAATGTCTATCAGTAGGGGACGAGATATGACACATTCACAGTCTACTGGGTGGCTTTTCCTCTTAGGGCATCTAGGACCTGATCATCTTCTCTCTGAGGGGGAGACTCTAAGACAGGAAACAAACACCCCTGCTGTTCAGTACGGGGCAAAAGGAAGCCAGATAGGCCTACACATGCGTCCTGGAAGGCAATGTATAGATAACGTATAAGCTTGTAAGCTGAGCGTGGCCAGTGAGATCCTCCTGCCTAAGGCTTTGCCCACAAAGGCACGGGGACAGTTAGTGATTTTCAAGACTGCGATGTTGACAGTAGAGCCTAGATTCCAGTGCATATAGGTGAGTGTCTGGTGGAACAGAGCTGCCTTGCAGACCTAGACAACTCAGCCTGGAACTGTTGTATATGAGAGAAATAAACTTTTATTCATTAAGGCCACTCTACGTTGGGCTTTTTTTTTTTTTAATAGCAGCTTAGCTTATCCTAGTTATGGTGACTTTAGAATATGGTCACATTCCTTCCAGTGACAAGGAGAGTCTATGTCCCTTCCTCTCAAATCAGGGCAGGATTGTGACCACTTAGATCAAGGGACTATAGTGAAAGTGACTCCCGAGGCGAGGTCATGAAAGGCCACACAGCCTTCTCCCTGCTTACTAGGACACTGGCTCCTGAAGCCACCTGTAAGAGCCAGACTACCCCAGACTGCCGCACTGTGAGGAAGCCGATAGAGAGAGGCCACGCACAGGCCCTCTGGACAAAAGTTCTAGCTCAGCCCAGGATTCAGTCATCCCGGCCAAATCTCCAAAACTGTAAATGAAGCAGCTTCCAGATGATTCCATTACCATCGCCCTACACCAGCTTTTCATCTCACTCCTAGTTTGAATTTTCCCAGCTGAGGCCCCAGACATTGTGACTTCACCCCTGTTAGAATTCCTGACCACAGACTATACGAGCATGCCCTACAGTAGCAAAGAGAACACGAAGCTAACGTATAATAGATTCTGTGGGCTATCATATACCCTTACAAAAAATTCCTCTTTTGCTGATTCAGTTAGCCACACTTGGTTGCTGTTATTGCAATCAAGAATCTTGACTGGGGGGTCGGAGGGGGGGGCGACACCTCAGTGTCTCAGTCAGTGAAGCATACAATTTCCGCTTAGGTCATGATCTCACAGTTTGTGGGTTCGAGTCCCACATCAGGCTCCACACTGTCAGTGCCTGAGATTCTCTCTCCCTCTCTCTCTGCCTCACCCCCCCCCCCGCCCATAAATAAATCGACTTGAAAAAAAGGAATCTTGATTGGTAGATATACAATGAAACACTCAACAATGCTTGAACTGATGTAGCTATATAATAACTGTCACAGAAAGATATTCCCAATGTAGTTTTAAGTGGAAATGGCAGGTTCTAAAACAGGTACAGACTAGTTCCATTTTTGTAAAATAAAATGCTTTTTGCATAGAATTCTAGGATGCAATGTACTAAAATGATGCAGTATTGTGCTTAGGTGTTGGAAATACAGGGAATATTTTCTCGTGCTTATCTGTATATTCTCATTTTTAATTAACATCATTGCACAATTGTGTAATTTTGTTAATTAAAAAAACATTTTTTTAAATAAAGCCAACGTTATAGATCAAGGAAATTGAGAGTGCTTGGCACACCTCTCCACCTCTGGGGATTTTGTACATTCCCCAGCGAGAAGCCCAAAAATACAATCTTTAGGGAGTGTGATGGCCCCTAATAATTCCTCCTCTCCCTGTAAACATATGCTGCTTCTCACATCAAGAAGTAGTGTTTTGGGACATTGGCTGGCTCAGTCTGTAGAACATTCAACTCTTAAACTCAGAGTCATGAGTTCAAGCCCCACGTTGGGCATAGAGATTACTTTAAAAAAAGGGGGGGGCCTCTGGGTGGCTCAGTCAATTAAGCATCTGACTTCAACTCAGGTTATGATCTTTCGGTTCGTGAGTTCGAGCCCCGTGTTAGGCTCTATGCTGATACCTCAGAGCCTGGAGCCTGCTTCAGATTCTGTATCTCCCTCTTTCTCTGCCTTTCACTGCTCACACTCTGTCTCTTTCTCAAAAATAAACATTAAGGATTAAAAAATATATTTTAAAGTAGTATTTAGTTCGTCTTAAGTCTAGGCTGTTTCTGTGAGTCCTTTGGCCAATAGAATACAGCATGTTTGAGGATTTCTGATCTCAAGGCTTAGGAGAACTGGTAGCTTCCATTTCCTTCCTCTTACATGCTTGTTCTTGGGATGCTCCCTCTTAGAACCTTGCCCAAGCCATATGGGGGAGAACGAGGACTCTCCTGTTGGCAGTCTCAGCTGAAACCCTAGGGAATAGCCAGCACCAACTGCCAGCCGTGTGACTTGAGTCATTTGGAATTCTAGCCCAACTAAGCCCCAGATGACTTTAGCTCCAACCAACAACCTATGGGACAGAAGAACCACCCAGCTGAGCCCTGTTAACCTACCCACTCATGAGAGGCACTAACATGGTGATTGCTTTAAACCACTGACTTTGGGGATAATGTAGTAGCTAGTTTCCAAGATGTCTCCAATGATCCCCAACCCCTGATGTTCACACCTTTGTACAGTCCCTTTGCATATCGTACCAGGACTGCTCTGTGTGACAAACAGAATACAGAAGTGATATATGGTATGTTACTTCCAAAATTAGATGATAAAAAATCTTGTTGTTACTGTCTTAGTCACTCTCTCAGATCACCCTTCATGTGATGACCAGTCCCAGGGAAAGAAATCTCCATAAGGTGAGATAACTTGTCATCAGGTTGCCAGGACTTTTCTGGTTTTAGACTGAGAGTCTCATCCTGAGAACCCCCTCAGTCCTGAGCAAACCAGGATGGTTGGTCATGCTACACTCATGGTAAGGAGCTGAGATCTTTGGACAACAGTGAGCTAGAAACTGAGGTCTTCTCCCCCCGCTGCTTGTGATGTGCCATCTTGGAAACAGATCCTCCAGTCCCACTCAAGCCATCAAATGACCACAGCCCCAGCAGACCGCTTGACCACAACTTTATAAAAGACCCTGATCCAGAGCCATGCAGGCAAGTTGATCCCAAACTCCTGACGCCCCAGAAACTGTGTAAGATAGTAAGTATGTGTTATTTTAAGGTGCTAAATTTGGGACAATTTGTTAAACACCAGTAGATAATTTATACAGGTGGCCTACGCCCAAATAGGTAACAGAAGCAGGGCGCATGTTCATCTCCACCCTGTTCAAAATAGCTGTGATGATCTTTCTGTTTGGGGATTTCCTTTCCCTTCTTGAAAATCAGCCTGAGGGAATTTTGCTTCTAGAATTCCTGAAGAGCAGTGCTGCGCAGGGCCCCTTCTTGCTGCTGGGGAGCTCAGTCCAATTCTAATTGTCTTCCAAGCTTTAACAATGAATCCCTTGGGCTTGCAAGGTTCTCTCACCTCTCCATTTCCAAGTGCTCTCTGAGGCCATCCTGATTTCCCAAAAGGCCTGAGATGCTTACCTGGGCTGCTTAAACAGCCTTCTCTGCTGGAAAGTATCACCTGATCTCTGACAACATGAATGTCTGTGTGCAGAAAACAATGCATAGGGTGCATATAGTCTGCCGAACATGCAGATGGGTTTATGAGGGTCTGGGAAACTTGACCTAAAAGTTTTTCCAATCAGGCACCAACATAGTTGAGATTTCACCTTTTAAGTGTGACTAACTCACTTGAGAGGGCCAGTTTATTCACCAGCACCTTCTTTTGGATGGGTTTTGAAGACGTCAAGAGCAGTGGGAAGTTAGTCCTGGGGAGCACAACGGGTAAGTGGGTACCTGAAAAGCCTCTCTTGGCTCCCCCTTCAGTCTAGTGTGGGTTTAACCGACTCTGTCTACAAGCAGGCCGTATGATCCACACATGCAGGGCACCCAGCACATCTGTGTGAGCCCAGAGACACCGGGGAAGTAGACACAGATACAAGTCACACGTGCCGAACCACTAGTTTCCTGGAGCTGCCATAACAAAGTACCACAAACTGGGTGGCACAAAATACCAGAAAACTATTCTCTTACAGCTCTGGGGCCAAAAGTCCAAAATTAACGTGTCAGCAGGTTTGCTACCTTCTGGGACTGTGATCTGTTCCATGCCTCTATTGTAGATGGTGGTTTGCTGTCCATCTTTGGCATCACCCCAATTTCCTGTTCACATGGAATGCTCCCTGTGTCTCTCAGTGTCCAAATTTCCTATCCTAATTGACCTCGTCTTAACCTCATCATCTGCAAAGACCCCATTTCCAAATAAGATCATATTCACAGGTACTGGGTATTAGGACTCCATTTTGGAGGGGAACACAGTTCAAACCATAACACTGAGCATTTAGTTAAAACAGGTCGTATCCATGAGATGCCAGGCATTTGCTATGACAGGCATTTTATGTATATTATTCTTTTTTTAATTAGTTATTTTTATTGTCAAATTGGTTTCCATACAACACCCAGTGCTCTTCCCCATAAGTGCCCTCCACCATCACCACCACCGCTTTTCCCCCCTCCCCCTTCCCCTTCAACCCTCAGTTCATTTTCAGCATTCAGTAGTCTCTCAAGTTTTGTATCTCTCTCTCTCCCCAACTCTCTTTCCCTCTTCCCCTTCCCCTGGTCCTCCATTAGGTTTCTCCTGTTTTCCTGTTAGACCTATGAGTGCAAACATATGGTTTCTGTCCTTCTCTGCCTGACTTATTTCGCTTAGCATGACACCCTCAAGGTCCATCCACGTTCCTACAAATGGCCGTATCTCATTCTTTCTTATTGCCATGTAGTACTCCATTGCGTATATATACCACATCTTCTTGATCCGCTCATCAGGTGAGGGACATTTAGGCTCTTTCCATGTTTTGGCTATTGTTGACATTGCTGCTATGAACATTGGGGTACATGTGCTCCTCTGCATAAGCACTTCTGTATCCCTTGGTTAAATCCCCAGCAGTGGCACTGCTGGGTCATAGGGGAGTTCTACTGATAGGTTTTTGAGGAACCTCCACACTGTTTTCCAGAGCGGCTGCACCAGTTTACATTCCCACCAACAGTGTAGGAGGGTGCCCATCTCTCCACACCCTTGCCAGCATCTATAGTCTCCTGATTTGTTCATTTTAGCCACTCTGACTGGCATGAGGTGGTTTTGATTTGTGTTTCCCTGATGATGAGTGATGTTGAGCATCATTTCATGTGTCTGTAGGCCATCTGGATGTCCTCTTTAGAGAAGTGTCTGTTCAACTCTTCTGCCCATTTCTTCACTGGGTTATTTGTTTTGTGGGTGTGAAGTGTGGTGAGTTCTTTGTATATTTTAGATACTAGCCCTTTATCTGATATGTCATTTGCAACTATCTTTTCCAATTCTGTCGGTTGCCTATTAGTTTTCTTGATTGTTTCCTATGCAGTGCAGAAGCTTTTTATCTTGATGAAGTCCCAAGAGTTCAGTTTTGCTTTCATTTCCCTTGCCTTTGGTGATGTTGTATATTATTCTTAATCCTCACAAAGATTTCCTGATTTTATAGCTATAGGAACAGGATCCGAAAGATTATGGTGCTTATCTTAACTCATATAGCTAGAAAATGTAGGGTTCTGGAACCAGATAGCCTGGCTTCACCACTTAGCTGAGAAGGAGGCCTTGGACAAGTTGCTGAGCCTCTGTGTACCTTTGTTTCTTTGTTAAGTGAGGGTGATAATAACCGTGCCTCCATCTATGCTGACTTGTTGTGGACTCTTTAGAACAGTTGAAAGGGGAGGGGTTATAGAAGATTTCTCAGTTAGAAAGCCTATAAAGTAAGAACCACCTGCTAGGCCCAATCCAAAATTTCCTGGCAAACTAGGGTCAAGAAGATTCCAAATGGCAGAAATAAAAACCAGGGGCATCTGGGTGGCTCAGTCAGTTAAGCATCTGATTTCAGCTCAGGTCATAATCTTGCAGTTTACGAGTTCGAGCCCAGCATTGGGCTCTGTGCTGACAGTGCAGAGCCTGGAGCCTGCTTCAGATTCTATGTCTCCCTCTCTCTCTGCCCCTCCCCTACTCACACTCTTCTCTGTCTCTCAAAAATAAATGTGAAAAAAATTAAAAAATAAAATATAAACCAAAAACCATGCAAACACCTCAGAGATAAACTCCCTCAGACTTCTCTGTCAGGACAGAGACAAAGCAACTAGGTTCTCTGGCCAGGTCTTTCTCCAATCTTTGATCTTCGTACCACTACCTGTGCCCTGGCTGCCTTCCACATTGCAGCTCAGCCCTACAAACACCTAAGGAGAATGGCCATGGGATAATGGCCATCCGCAGGCCTCCTCTGGCCGATGGGCAAGTATTGTTTAGCCTGCGCATGGGTTTTAAGTTAGCTAACATTTTGTTTTTTTTAATGTTTGTTAATTTTTGAGAGCAAGAGAGACAGAGCATGAGAGGGGGAGGGGCAGCGAGAGGGGGAGACACAGAATCCAAAGGAGGCTCCAGGCTCTGAGCTGTCAGCACAGAGCCCGATGCAAGGCTTGAACTCATGAGGCATGAGATCATGACCTGAGGAAGTCAGGCACTTAACCGAACACCCCATTCAGGCGCCCCAGTTGTTAATATTTTAAAAGTGAGACATTTCACATAATGATTCTTGTTCTTTGCTTTTTGGGAAAATCAGAAGTTCTGGCCAAGTGGCACTGTGTCTGAGAGGCAAATGTGAGCCAAAGCTGAGTGGTGACTGCCTGCAGGTTGATTGTTTTTATACCTAGACCACTTGACTCATTTATCTTCCTTGCCTGACCCCTCTAGGAGTGTAAGATTTTCACTCAGGCCAACTGAGACCTCCCCTCTGCTATCAAATAAAATAGCACCTCGCCTGCTCTGGCATTCAAAAGTCCTTCAGAGCATGGCTCATTCAGAGCTGGCACCTGTCAAATGTATCTACTCCATCTCCAGACAGGTCCCTTGTCTTCCCACATTGGTACCTTTACTAGTGCTTTTTTATTTCCTCTAGGATGCTTGCATCCCAGCTTGGCCAGAACTCTTCCCTGCTCTCTGAGGTCCACAGAAAGGTCTTCTCAGAACCTCCCAAGCAGATGTGAGCTTCCTTTCATTTGATGCTCCAAAGCACCTTGTCATTTTGAAGTACTAGCTCCGGACTCTGAGGACTTCATATATTTTCGTATTCTAATTTCTCTTCCTGTGATTCATTTCCCCTCAGCCAGTAGTTCCAGCGAAGCCCAGCCTCACAGTCGGCTTCACCACTGCATTAGACCAGTGAATAAGATCGCTATCTTAACCCTTCAGACCAGCCTGGTCACCAGAAGAAAACCACTGAACTAATGCCTCAGTTCGTGCCACCTGGAGCGGAAGAACTGCCTGGCTGAGACTCTTGTGACGATTGTGAGATAGAGCGAAAGGGTTGTTGTTTAAGCCACCAAGTGTTAGGCCAGTATGTTACACAGCAGGAGATAACTGAGACAGTTGGGAATCTTGTTATTTATTTTCTTCAAGTCTCTTTACGAAACTAAAAATATACACATACGACACACAACTTAGAGAAGGGGAAGAGAACTAGTATTCACTGAGCTCCTAATTTGATTTTTGTCTGACACTTTTACATGCATTACCTCATCTAATATTCAAGACAGTCCAGTTTATATTATTTATGTAATAATATAATTTATTTATTTATTTATTTATCCTTAAAAAAAAGGAAGAGGGGCACCTGGGTGTCTCAGTCTGTTCAGGGTCTGACTCTTGATTTCGCCTCAGGTCATGATCCTGGGGTTGTGGAATCAAGACCATGTTTGGTTCCATGCTGAGCATGGAGCCCGCTTAGGATTCTCTCTCTCCCTCTGCACGTTTCCCGCCCCCCCCCCAAAAAACACATTAAATCAAAAAGAAGAAACCAACGCCTAGAGAAGTTCAGTAACGTGCAGATGATCACATAGCTCCTGAGTGGAGGAAATGGGAATCGAATGTCTAGACTGCTCTATCCAGCTACAAAATCCATGTTTTTGTCATCACCTCGCTGCTCCACGCCACCTCTCTGGGCTCAGATAGTGATCTACACTCCACTCAATGTGACACCATATGTGGTCTCTTCATGTTGCTGCAAAGCCTTCAGAACCTTCCTCTTAAATGACCACACATTATTCCAATTATAGTTTACATACCATTCCTCTCCCGTGGAGCATTTACATTCCTTCCAAATCTTTTTGCCATTAAAAGAATTCTGACAGTTGCATCCTGCTACAAAGAGTAGGAATTCTAGAGGGTGGGCTGAGCCTTTCTTAGGCTTCTTGGTATTCCCAGGAATCTCATCTATATGATTCCTCTAGCCCTCTTCCCACCCATCCTCTCAGCCCCGCTGCCTTAGTGAACCCGGTCAAGGTCACGCCTGGCCTAAGGACAGTGTCGCAGGTGGAGCAGAGGAGGGTGGAAAACAATCCCCTTGAAACTCACACCCATTTTGCCCAGATGAGCTCATCACCTTTTATCAATGTAACACAGACCTCATTCATCTCAAATCACTTTGACAGCTGGAGAAGTGAAGACTGTGTCAGGATTCTTGCTGATTTTGAAAAGATTACAAATCCTGTTATTTCAAAAGGGCCAGGTGAAAGGTTTTTAAATCCTGTAAAGAATTTTAGCTTATATCCTGAGAGAGTGGATAGTCATTAAATGGTTTTAAATACAGGAGTGATGACCTAATCTGATTTTTTTTTTTTTTTTGTAACTAGAGAGAACACCTGGTTTGGAGGACCATGACAGGATTTAGTAATTGAGAGGCCGAGGGTGGGAGATAAGGGAGGACTCCGGCATGACCCCAGGATTCTGCCCAGGACAGCTGGGTGGGTCGGATGAGAAGCAGCAAGGGGTTAACAGCAGAGTATTCCCCTTTGGGACCAAATGAGCTAGGGGTGCCTGAGGGCGGTGCCTGGGACAGACTGACTTCTGCAAGGACCAGGGACACAGGCCTGGGGGGGTGGGCCCCCTAGGCCAGGAGTGAGAGCGATTTTGTGGAGAGCCACCGCAGGCCCATTGGGAGGACTACGGACCTTGGGGGAGGCTCTGGGGCCTCAGCAATCCATGAGGCTGCTAACCCTTTCCTTCCTAGGAACGGAGTCCCAGACTACTCCAGCTGTTTGAGCCAGTCACTGTGTCCCTAGACATTTTCAGATCAAAATATCCCACTGATATACCTAGGAGAAAGCACTACCCCCAGGAAGAAGCCCCAGGAAGAAAATTCCCTTGTTTCTGACCTCCCAAAGGTCTGCAGCCAGCCAGCCACAAGTGTCAAGGTGACCTGCACAGACTTGGATCAGTGCTTTAAGAGGAGCTAAGAGAGGCTGCCAGGGAGTTTCACCTGACCTGGGTGTTGTGGAGCATGAAGATGGCATGGGTTTTCCTCTGGGCCATAAAGGACAGGTTGACTTCCTCAGTTGGGTAGGAGGGAATAGAACGCTCTAGGAAGAGGGACCAGCGGAGCAAAGATCCAAATAGGGGGAAATACAGGACATGCTTGAGCTGAGGGAGCCTGGCACGACTCTGAGATGCAAGAAGATAAAACTGTTTCTACTACTCAGATTCACAAGCCTGTGAAGTTCTGGGGCAACAATCAAACCGTGGCCCCGAAGCTTCTTCGCCATCAGTGGCTGAGACAGAAATTTCCTGTGATGTGTCTGGAAAATTGCTAGGAAGCTCAGTCCCTAACTTGCCCTGTCCCAACCTCTAAAAAGCAACTTTCCAGAGCCTGTGGATGTGCTTTTTTTGTACTAGTCTTATCTCTCCCCGCCTCTTCCTTTCCTGCCTGTATTTTTCCTTTTGCCTTCTTTTATTTAAGCCTTTGGAGGAGATAAGGTATGTGAAAATAAACAAACCTATAAAACACTCAACCTATCTTTCAAAAGAAAGCCATCATCCACCAAATCCACAGAGGGGTCAGTAGGGTCTCATGGGTGGAACTAGATGGGGGTAAGGTAGGCAGAGCCCAGGGAGGAAGGACGAGAAGGAGCAAGCCTGGGCAGAGGACTCTGGGGACAGCCACTGAGAGCACAGAAAGTCTTCGCGGACCCCGGAAGGTTAGTCCAGCTACACAGAGTCAGCTTCAACTGAGTCTAGTCAGGCAAACCCAGATCATTTTTGTCCTAAATATCATTCAAGAGTTAAGAGAGGAGGGGCACCTGGGTGGCTCAGTCCGTTGGTTAAGCATCTGACCCCGGCTCGGGTCATGATCTTACAGTTCGTGAATTCGAGCCCCACTTCTCTCTCTTTCCCTCTCTCTCACTCTCTCTGCCCCTCACTCACTTGCGCCCCCTATCTCTAAGAAAAAAAGAATTGAAGAGGAGATTGTCAGGCTTCCTATTTTCTGCCCCTCACCAATGAGGCTCCCTTTTGTGTAGGGGCTCCTGGGAGATGTGAAGGGCCCACAGATGTGGAAATCATGTGGGGAAATGGTGACAAGCACTCTTGAAACAACTGCAGATTTGCTGCTGTTTGGCAGGGATGCGGGGGTAAGCTGGGCTCTGAGCTGCTTAGCCAGGGGCATGGGGGCCAAGGGGAGGAAGAGACCTTACTCCTATGAGCCTTTAATTAACTTTGCCATTTTTACTGAGAATTTGTAGGTGGAAGTCTTCTTGGTGGAGCCATGTTTGGCAGCAGGCTCAATACATAACATGTAAGTGTTACATAAATTTATAGTTGTTTACAAATACACGACATGGTATTTGTTCCTCCAGGGCCAAGGCCCACAGATACCGGTAAGGAGATTTGCCAGCAACCAGGGAGAAAGTTCCAGGCAGCCTCACAAAACTTCTTCAGTTTCTAACCGTCAGCATTCCTCAGGCAGGGCCTCCTGGCTCCTGGGCAGGTCCCCCAAGGCTGGTGGGGAGGGATTGCTGGGGCAGCAGACTGCAGAATCACACCATCTAGGACTAACTCCATGTAGAAGGTTGGGTCATGGTCAACAAAATGTTTCCTTCCTGTGTGTAATCATGTGACAGGAGGCTAACCAATGATCACCTGAGGAGACCCCCTGGCTCCACCCTCAAACCCTGGACTGGGGAGTCCTAGGCCAGAAAGTCCTGCTCTGCCTGCCCCGAGTGGGAGACGGACTCCCCAGCTCAGAAGACTGAGGGGAACAGTAGGTAGCAGTGCTATGCTCAGTCTGTCACTAGGCAGACAGGGTACTTCGTAAGGCCATTTTGATCCAGACATGTTGAGGTCACAGAGAGTTTAGTGGGAGTAAATACTATATGATCAGGGGTGCCTGGGTGGGTCAGTCAGTGAAGCATCCAATTCTTGATTTTGATTCAGGTCATCATCCCAGGGTCTGAGAACGAGCCTGCTGTTGGGCTCTGCACTGAGCATGCTTAGGATTCTCTCTCTCTCTGCCCACCTCCCGCTCATGCTTGTGCTCATGCTCTCTCTCAAAATAAATAAATATTTTTTTTTAAACTTACATAATCATACTTGAGAGAAGATGCCAAAATACTAAGTGATTTCATACATAGTAATTGCAAATATAAAGCATGAAACTTTATTTTTTTTTTATTTTTTTAATGTTTTATTTATTCTTGAGACCAAGAGAGGCAGAGCACAAGCAGGGGAGGGGCAGAGAGAGAGAGACACAGAATTCGAAGCAGGCTCCAGGCTCTGAGTTGTCAGCACTGAACCTGATGCGAGCCTTGAGCCCACAAACTGTGAGATCATGACCAGAGCCGAAGTTGGACACTTAACCAACTGAATCACCCAGGTGGCCCAGCATGAAACTTTATTTTCTTTTTAACTTTTTAAAGAATGTTTTTATTTATTTTTGAGAGAGAGAAAGAGACAGCATGAGCAGGGGAGGGGCAGAGAGAGAGGAAGACACAGAATCTGAAACAGGCTCCAGGCTCTGAGCTAGCTGTCAACACAGAGCCTGACGTGGGGCTTGAACCCATGAATGGTGTGATCATGACCTGAGCCGAAGCCAGACGCTTAACCAACTGAGCCACCCAGGCGCCCTGAAACTTTATTTTTAATGGTCAACAAATGTTCAATGATTGTCCGTCTATTCTGGGGTGGGTACTCATTCCATAGAAACTGAAAACCCAGTAATAATGAAAAAGCAGGGTCAGAGAGGACAGAAGAAAACAGTCACCAAACACCCCCATATAACTATGATTCATATACATGTCTTAGCAATAACACGAGCACTCTTTTTTTAATGTGTATTTATGACACAGAGAGACAGAGCGCAAGCAGGGGAGGGGAAGAAAGAGAGGGAAATACTGAATCCGAAGCAGGCTCCAGGCTCTGAGGTGTCAGCACAGAGACCAACATGGGGCTTGAACTCACAAACCGTGAGATCATGACCTGAGCCGAAGTCAGGTGCTTAACCGACCGATCCACACAGGCGCCCCAACACGAACGCTCTTACTAACAATGATACCTAACATCAATTCAGCTCACAGTTCCAGGC
Organism: Mungos mungo; assembly: GCA_004023785.1. NCBI lineage: Eukaryota > Metazoa > Chordata > Mammalia > Carnivora > Herpestidae > Mungos > Mungos mungo. The sequence goes on from PISW01011500.1 coordinate 26,300, forward strand.
ACTGAGCTGAGTGGTCTTCAGTTCAACCCGGCACAGAGTCCTCACACAGCCCCACATGCAGGTGTATCTGTCATCCCCCTTACAGGCTGAAAACACCTGAGGTGCAGAGAAATTAAGAGATTTGCGAGGAAGAGGAGGAGCTGCAACTTGAACCCAGGTCTGACTGCAGAGAACAGGCCCTTAACCCTGAAGTAAAGAGCAGGAAGAGGAAGTAAAGAGCAGGAAGAGGAAGTAAAGGTCTTGCCTTCGGCAGGGAGGGGGGTCTCTCTGTATTCCCTGTTCCCTCACCCTTTCCCTGCCCTTTTTAGCCCAAGTAAAAATGACAATTCCATTGACCTACTGACCTGGTAACCAGGGCCAGATAATTTCACATCTACTTGTTGGGTCATGAAGTAGGATCAGGAATAGAATTAGGGTCAGAAACAGGATGATCGTGCCTTGCCAGCATAATTATATCCCTTGCACTCTGTGATCAAAATGATTGAGTCAGAGGGTTTTGCTTTGTGCCAGCGCCATCTGACTGGCTTTCAAAGAGGTCACCCAGGGTAGTTTTACCTTGATGAGTTTTCCACAGAGCTGAACCTGCTTCATGGCCAAGTCAGTGCTCTGAGGTTCAGCTGCCTGGAGAAGTCTGATGCCCAGCAATCCAACTCATAGGAGGCTGAAGTATATAACCAGATACTCACATATCCATTAACAACTGGTCTTAGTCCTTCAGTAACTGGAATGCTCCTCCCGCACCTGGGGCCCCCTCCTCCTAGTAGCAGCAATCAGAAAGCCAAATCACCCATCAGCTGGCTGGTTGGTGAGTGTCTCCCAAGAGTTGGTCAAGGCAGATTTCATTCAAGTCAGGGTGGGGCTTAGTGAGTCATCTCCACCTCCCAGCTGGGCACATCTGTATGAGCTCCAGTTTCCTGTGGCTCTTTCCTGGACAGTGGTGGATAATAAGTGTCAACCCTGGCCTCTTGGCTTTACCCTACTTTTTTTTCCTTTCTCTTCTCCAGCCTTCTCCCTCATTCTTGTTTCATGCTTTCTCCACACGGTACACCTGATTAGGTTGCTGACTATTCAACTATACCACATTCCAGCCCTGCCCCCCTGAGATGGCATCAGGGAGATGACCTGACAGGTGGGTTCGTTCATCCAAGCTCTTCATTTATTTATGGACTTTTTGTATATATTCTCAGATATATTAGGTGGAACCATATGAAATTGCTATTTGGGTAGGTCAAAAACAGTCAAACAGCGCAACTTCATGTCGTATAACTAACAATAGACCAGATTTATTAGGGGTGGGCTTACTGAGTCCAACTCCAGTTAGCAAGCCTTGATGGTAAGCATGTGTGTGTGTGTGGAGGGTCATACATGGCATCCCTTTTATGTATCTCTGAAAACAGGCTTCTCTGGCTAACCACTAGTGTCTGAGGCTTCATTCCTCTTGCTGTCCCTTCACCTTCTGACGAGGTCCTTAATGTCAAGGATGAGCCAAGGAGGGACTTGAGGTTGAGGGAGAAAGTTAAACTCTTTGTTATATGTGACAGAGTATGTGTTCTGAAGCCAACAGTGAACACTTTTAGATAGTTCATATTTTATTCCCCCATTAATGAAAAAAATTAGGGACTACTGGAGACATTTACATTCTACAAACATCAAACACCTGTGTGAAATAGGCTGATGCCTGACACCCTTCCTACTTTCCAGGGTTTTCACTGGCTGTAGTTGTATATACCTGTGTGTCTGCTTCTGGTAGCAAATTACCATACAGGAAGCTCTGTGAGGGTAGGGCCTATCTCTGACTTGCTTATCTTTAACTCCTATCATAAGGCCTGGCATACAGTAGGTGCTCATTTAAAAAAAAGTTTTAAATAAATGAGTGAATGAAATGAATGAATGAGATTAAACAACAAACAAATCATGGAAATACCAGGAAGGTATCAAATACCATACCAAACAAAAGGTTTCTGGACCTTTAAAGGTCAGGAGCCAGGCTGCCTGTAGAAGTCAGCGAGGCTCCCTGGGGGATGGAACCTGAAAACATTGGCTCCCAACTGGAAAAGGCTGGTGGAAGAGCTCAGGCAGTAGCACAGTTTGCCTCACAGATGTGAGAGAGGAAGCCACAAATGAAAAGAAGCCACAAATGAAAAGTTGCTCCCTCTTTCCTGGCAAGCTCTTTGGCCAGCATGAGCCGCATTCCTTTGAGCTGAGCATGTGTGGAATTTCCAGCCTAGGTAGCAGAATGGAACTTGGAACAAATAGCTCAGCAAAAAAGAACCCAGGGACAATGAGACCAGACCCAGCTGCCCTTTGCCAGCTCTTGAGCTCACAGAATATTGGCTCAGTGGGCCTTGTTGAGGGAGATAAATGATGTCTTTTGGACTGTACCACTTCAGAGACTCAGAGAGACATTTCCACGTTCAGACAGCACTAAAATCCTTAGAAGGTATACTGAAATATCTAGGAATGGTCTGAGTCCTCACCACTGTTCAACTTTCCATCTAGCAAGGACAAATTAAGGCCTGCTTTGCCTTACAGAGGGGGAAGGTCTAAACATCGGAAGGCAGAGGAGAAGAAACCTTCAAGAGAAAGTTGGAGAATGCTTCAAGGTGAGGGCAGGTGATGATGAGGGAGTGGTGGCAGGATTCAGGGCCCTATGTAATCAATCTGGAGGACGATGTCAGAAAATTTAAGGGGAACTGGTGGGAATAGACACTGTTAGTTCCAGGGCAGAGGATTCAAATAGGAAGGGATCAGCTTCTTGGAGGAGACAACACTACAGACAGTAACACAACCACAAAGATACTGGTCTCTCTACTGGCCTGACCTGAATTTCTGACATATGATCATGTTCTGGGAGCATGTCATGAATCATATTGAAAAATGTAGTGGGGTTTTCTGATGTGTCAACCCTTAACTGCAGTTCCTTCTCTGCATTTTCCCAAGTCATTATTAATTCCTTCAAGACACTGATACATTGATGGAGACCTAAGAAAGGAGAGAATGAATTCCAGCTATTCATTCATATCTCCATCTTCTTGATTATACAGAGTTGAAGGCAGGAATGATGAATTACTCAACCTAGAATAAGCCACATAACCTTAAATATAGCTAAATAGGTGCTTCATAGATGAGGAAAGAAAGAATGAAAGGAAGGAAGGGAAGAAGGGAAAGGAAGAAAAATGTTACAAAAATGTTAAGGGAGGTGGAGTGGGGACAGTACTTAACTTGGCCTGCATCACAGGAAGGTCTGTAGTGTCACAGAAGGAACACCTAGGTCCCATCTTGGGGGGTGGGGGCAGTTAATGTTTGGGGACTAATATGTAAGCTTGCTGTTGCTCAAGGCTAGGTACCTGATTCACTTTGTTGACATATTCTAGACTTAGTTCTTTTAATAGTAGTGGAGGTGAGGGAGGGAAGACACCTTTAAATGGGGAAACTATAAAGGAAAAAACAAAGAAGATGCTCCATTTACTGGCTGTGCTGTATCTACCCCATGAAGCTACTAACATAGTCTGAGTCATTTCCTCAGTGGCTGTTCTCTCCTCTGTCCTTCGAAGGAGGAAGTGGAAAGTCTAATACATTAGGGCACTTTTTCTTTTTTTTTTTATTAAAAAAAAGTTTTATTTATTTACTCTGAGAGAATGAGAGTGGGGGAGGGGGTGAGAGAGAAAGAGAGACAGAGAGAGAGACAAAGACAGAATCTTCAGCAGGCTCCACGCACAGTGCAGAACCCAACATAGGGCTTGATCTCATGACCATGAGATCATCACCTGAGCCAAAATCAAGAGTGGGCTGCTCAACCAACTGAGCCACCCAGGTACCCCTAGGCCACCTTTTTCATATGAAAGGACTCCTGGGGCACATGGGTGGCTCAGTAAGCTAAGCCTCAGATTCTTGATTTCAGACCAGGTCTTGAGCTCCAGGATCTGAGTCCCAAAACAGGATGCACACTGAGCCTGGAAGCTGCTTAAGATTCTTTCTTTGCCTGTCCCCTGCTCACATTCTCTCTCTCTCTCTCTGAATAAATAAAATGAAAGAAGAAAAAAGAAAAAAAAGGATTCCTTTCATTCTCAAGGCCCAGAAGGTACTTAACGGTAAGACCAGGTTTGACATGGGTATCTTATCCCCACCCTATGACACAGCATTCTCTTCCTTTTATCAGATATAAAAGCTAGGGATAAATTGTAGCCATCATCTAGACTCAAGTCAGGGCAAGGAGCACTATTTAAATGTCTTAAAATGTCTTGTATTTCACATCCAATGCATGTTAATGCTGGGAAGCGAACAGGTTCTCTTTTCCCACATAGCTAATACCCCCATTTTATAGATCACAAGCTTGAGGATCAGATTTCTTTAGCTTGCCCTTGGTAGACATATCTAGCAGCGGATAGAGTCCAGACAAAAATCAATCTGTGTCTATCTACCTACTGGCTTATTAAAGATCTTTTCTTACAGAACCTAAACGTCAAGCCCACTGCTCCTCTCACTTTCCTAATAATCACTTCATCAAATGAAAATTAACACTCATCAGACCAGAGAGGGTGGAAGCGCAAAGTGGAGCGAAAGAAGAGGTACCATCTCTACTACAGCTAGCTTAACACAATGCCTTTCCGTTTCGCTAAAGTTCAATCCGCAAGGCCACAGTTCCCTCGGGGCGACCAGACACGCGTGCACCGTACGCATGCGCTCAGTGGGACCCGGGACCCACCCGCCCCTTTCACCGGACCTCTTCAGCCAAGTCACCAATTAGCCTTCTAAGTGCCCGCCCTCAAGGCTACACCCTCGGCCAATCGGGAGGCAAGAGCCATCAGGCATATCACTTATGTAGCACACACCCTCCTCGCCCCGTCCCAAGGCCCCGCCCCGTCTGAGGCCGGGATTGTCGCCTAAGCGCTTCGTTCTGGCACCTGATTGGCTCCTTTCCCAGCCCCGCCTCTGTCTCCTCCCACAGTCCTCCCCTCCGCGGCCCCATAGCGGCGGGCGGAGCTAAGTACGCAGGCGCAGGGGCTGCCTCTCTCTTCTAGTGGCCCGCCCTCCCTCCTCCCCCTCCCTCCCCTCCCCACCCCCTCTCCCTTCCTTTCTAGGCTTGCGCGCGCGTGTCTTCCTCCTGCACGCGCCGCCGCTAGCCAGGCACTCTCGCCGGAGTCTCTGGCCCGCGCGTTCCTTTTCCCCTTCGGCTGCGGAGCGGACAGGAACCTGCACCGCGGTAGCGGCAACAGCTGCAGCCCCGACAGCCTCGAGCGGCGGGAGCAGCGCGCGATCCCCCAGGCGGACCGTACCACCGCCCTCCAGCACACGGGGGGAACCGCCCGCCCTGCCACACACGCCTCGGCGACCCTGCGGGGCTGAGGCGTCGCCGCGCCCGGGAGGGTGAGCGCAGAGCCGGCCTCGACCCCGAGCTCGGAACCCCGCGGGCCTCGCCCGCCGCCGGCCCCACCCATCCGGGCCGTGGAGGCTGCGGCCATGGCCGAGACGGAGGAGCGGAGCCTAGATAACTTCTTCGCCAAGAGGGACAAGAAGAAGAAGAAGGAGCGGAGCAGCCGGGCGGCGAGCGCCGCGGGCGCGGCAGGCGGCGCCGGCGGGAACAGCGGAGCCACGGGCGCGGCGGGCGGCGGGGCAGGCGCGGGGGCCCGACCGAGCGACGGCGGGACCGCAGGCGCGGGGGCCGCGGGCTCTGGGGCCGCCACCAAGGCCGTGACTAAGGTGAGGGGCCAGGAGGCCGGCATTCGGTGCCCGGCCGTGCGCTTGCGCCCATGTGCCCGCCCCCGCCGGCCGCCCGCCCGCCCGCCCGGGGAAGCGTCCGGGAGGGGCCGGCCAGCGGGCGGACGGGCGCGGAGGCCGGCCATGTGACGGGGGGCTTCCCACGCCGGGCCGGTTCCCCTTTCACCGCGGGACCCTCCCTCGGCCTCCGGCCCGCTCCCACCCCTCCACCTCGTGTGCTGGCCGGGACCGAGACCCGGCGCGCGGCACCCTCCAGGGGGAAAGGGTCTGAGGCCGAAGTGCCCGGCCCAGAGCAGCGTTTATAGGCTGACGTCTACTCTGAGACTCTTGAGTAATGTGGTGTTCCGACTTCAGCTGAATAGTCTGAGCTGAATTTTCTAACAATCGCATTTGTGGCAGCTCTGGCCGACAGGGCTTGGCCTCTAAGCCTGTAACAGAATAAGTCTCATGATAGCATTAAGGTAGACATTTAGTTGTGGAGTTACTATTGACTTTGTCATTCGACTTTTCCTGGTTTCTTTTAAAGTAACCACTCTCTTGAAGGAACCGGGGGAAGTAAAAGAAATTTGACTGCTGGGCACGTTTGTCCTCCAGGCTAGTCGGCCTCGGGATCAAGTAAGGAGGGTTCTGGCCAGAAAATTAGTCTATACTTTAGGTTCCAGACACTTGATCCCCTTTTCAAAGTCTGATATTTCCCTCAGTTGTATTTCAACAAATAGCTTTAATTGATAAAATGGTGTGTATTTTACAGGATGAAGATGAGTGGAAAGAATTTGAACAAAAAGAGGTTGATTACAGTGGCCTCCGAGTTCAGGCGATGCAAATAAGGTATGTCTGGTTACTAACGTGTTCAGATAACCCTTAGGATAGGTGGTCTGTGTTTGGTTTTTTTCTAGCTTCAGAGCGCATCACAGTGGCTTCTTGCTTTAGGTGTGCTTATTAGGGCTGTAATGGATTGTGTCTGTGATGGCAGTCCTTCTATGTGCTGATCAAATTAGCTGCCAGCTCCGAAATCCTGTGAGAGCTTGCCTACTTATTTGAGACCGCTAAAATGAAACGGATTTCATGGCCTTCAGAATTTTTACTTTCAGTATTGGTGGGTTGGACTGCGTGATTTTCAGATCCTCTCCAATAAACAAGTTCATCTATATTTTTGTAATTGGAGCATACTGAGAAGCATACGGATTTCAGGTGTTCACACAGTGAGACCAACCTGTGTAATCAACAGCAAGATCCAGAAACTAACCATTGCTGCTACGGAAGAAACTCTTTTAGTCCCTGCCTTCACTCCCAAGACTAACCACTGTCCTAACACTGTAGGTTAGTTTTTCCTAGGATGTGATAAGAATGGCCTTAGATAGTCCAAACATGTTATTTTTAAAGTTCAAGGAAAGAGGACTTTTAAAAAGATTGGGCTGGCTGCCATAAAGTATTTGAAATTAACATATTAAGTCCAATCTGTGGCATTTCATTTTAGATTCATATAAATCAGTATCATATTTTAATGGGCTCATAAAGTAGAAAAAACAAGTGACTATATGGTCCCACCCTTCTAAGATAAAAACTTTAATCTCTGTTTAAAGAAATAAATGAGATCCTAATGAACTGCCTCCAGTTTAAAGTTTGCAATTTGTAGACACCAGTGACCACGTGGCACACTAAAGGAAGTAATTTTCCTTAACCAGAATACTGTCCTTTGACTTCTCTAAATGGTGACGTTTATAGCCTTGAGTAACTTACTCAAAAACCAGGACTAATATTTTCAACATCTGTTGCATTCCTCCTGCAACGAGGCATTACTAGGTTCTTTGACATTGTTTCATGAGCTTGACCAAAGTGAAACCTGACTAATAGTGCTTTTCCACTCTTGAAGCTCTTTTGGAGTAATGTTAAGTAGAAGTGATCAGAGTGCAGTTTTATTCCCCGCCACTTCTTGAGTTTGTGTGTTAGATGTTTTTGGAGAGGTGTAGTTTAGAAAATATCCGTTTGGGGCTTCTGGGTGGCTCCATTGGTTAAGCAACTAAGTCTTAATTTCGGCTCAGATCGTGATCTCAGGGTTGGTTTGTCAGATTGAGCCTCTTTGAGAACCCTGCTTGGGATTCTCTCTCTTTTTCTCTGCTCCTCCCCACGGTGTGCACTCCCTCTCGCTCTCTAAATAAGCTTTTTTTGAGAAGAGAGAATATCCGTTTTCTCCTGGGGCTTGCCCTGTAAAAATGAAGAGGTGATAGAAAGTTCTTAATCCCTGGGGGTTGTGGAACTGCATGTGTATGTGGTTCCTGTTCGGCTGCAGAATCAGGCTCTAGCTCTGCCTTTCCTGACCACAGGAGCTTGACTGCACACCGTTCTGTAGATTTGAATGGCAAGGAGGATAGTGTTTGGTCATGTGAACTTACTGAGCTAGAATAGCATTTTCTGAGGGGGAAAGGTTTCAGAGTCACTGAATGCTAGAAATTGATTTTGCTATATTGTGGAGGATATTTAAACTACTTATATTTATGTCATTGCCTATATATTCCAGATCCATAATCAAGATTATTTTTCTCTTTCTTTTTGGCTACTCCAGAGGTGATGAAACATTTCTTAAGTCATTTTTTTTCACCTTTGCCAGGGGCACAGGTCAATCTCAGCTAGGCTAGTATGAGTGTTTAAGTTCTGCTTGACCTGAAGCAGGCCAACTTTTAATGTTTTTTCATTATTCTTAGCATGTAGTCATTTCTCCTAAGTGGTCCTCCACAGTCTTCTAACCTGCTAACACTGAAAGCATACCTTCAGGAAGCTGCTTTTTAGAATCAGGAATGTTTATTTCCATTGCCTTCATAAATCATTTAATAAAGAGGCCACTAACAGCCTTCAGGAAAGACTTGAGTGTGAGAAATCATCTGAGGCGTAATAATGATGACTAATATTTTTACTTAATACATTGAAAAACCTTGTAAACTTTGTATTAAATGTTCTTGACCCTGAAACTGGGGTTGGGGTCCCCACGGAAAGACACTTTGGTTCATAGGAGTGGGAATAGGTTGCTCCCATAAGTGGGGTAGAGTTGATAGTGTCTCGAAAACAGGGGCTTTGAAGATAGACAAACCTGGCTTGGCATTTTAGCCTGCTGGTTATGTGTGACCTTGGGCAGGTTGGTAGCTGGTTGTTGAATGTTGGTTGTGATCTGCAAAATTGAGACAACTGCTAGAATTGTTGTGAGGATTTTCAAACAAGGTATTTGTAAAATACCCACTTGATGATATTAACCATCTCTATTCAGTAGGTAAATTAGGATGATTTAGTCTTGGGAATTTCTCTGTTATTTAACTATGAAGCACCTGGTTTATAATATCAAGATTTGAGGGAAAGGGTAGTGGAGGCGCATAAGATTATCATGACTGATGGACTCTGATGAGTCAGTTCACTATGGACCTAATAAGAGGAAATTACATGTTCAGGTTGGCATTAGTAGAACCATACAAACAAAAATCCCTCTATCAGGAGTGTTAAACATTGCTGTAGACATTCAATTATTGTCTTCTATAGCTTGGTCTTCGTAGGCAAAAACTTAGAGGCGGGGGGCCAGAGAAATGAGACCTCTTTGAGAAATTGGGACGGGTGGTTCTTTATGCCTTTAATTTGTTACCTTTTCCTGTCTGAGAGAGAGAGGCAGCCTTGCCATCTCAGAATGAGATGAGGGAATATGAAACTTTGGAAATTGACTTAAAGTATCTTGAAATTTTCAGCCTTATAATCAATCATAAATATTTTCATCCAGCTTTTTGCTTTGAAAAATTAGAAACCTCAGAAAAGTTGCAAGAATAGTAAAGTAAGTGCCCATAAAATTTTTGGTTAGATCTCATCATTTTTGTCTTAATTGCTTTATCTTCAGTCAGCTGCAGAAATGGCCTATCACCTTAAAGTTCTTGACACTACTACTTACGGTAGGCTAGCATGCTGGACCTTTATTGAAGATCAGTGTGCATTTGAGAGAGGGAATTTTTGAGGGGCACGTGGCAGGCTCAGTTGGTGGAACATAGGACTCTTGATCTCAGGGTTATAAGTTCAGGCCTCACGTTGGGTATTAAGGCTACATAAACTCTTAAAAAAGGAAATTTTCATTAGCAGCAAACATGATACTAACGTCCTATTGCACATTTACCAACTAGTTCAAGATTTGTGTACCAACAGTATTATTATACGACCTTGTGTCAAATTTAGTATCTAAATTAATAGATGTATTCAAGGTCGTCATTATTTATAGACAGGTTCTTCAGAAGGGTGCCCTTGGGATGGTGATAAAAAGAAGGGCCCTAACATTGGAGCTTAGATTGTTGGTTGATGAAGTTCATAAATGTTGAGCATTTGTCATCTTTCAACAAAGAATTGAGTTCTTAGAACACAGTGGGCTTTTTTTTTTTTTTTAGGAACCTTCTTAAGAAATGTAGACCTTTAAACCCATTGGGTGGAGCTGGTTACATTGTTCTTTGAAGAAATCACTCCTGCATCCAAGCTGGATTCCTTGTAGCAAATAAAGAGTGTCACTGAGGTGTGCCAGACGTCAGGGTTGCAGAAATAAGTCCTGCTCTACTAAACCCCAGTAGATCATTTCAGTGATGTGCAGGATGCTGTGGGACACGGGAGAGACACTTGGTCTGCCACAAAGGGGTTGAGAAAGTCCTTGGAGGAGGTGCAGTGCCATGTTAGGCTGCCGGCACAGCTCATGGGGCCACATCCATCTTCATTGTGCTGTTGTAAGTGATTAGATAGTAGGGTCAAACCAGTGAGGTGCCCACCATTCACACAGAGGCACAGTCATCTGGATTTTGTTTGAGCTGCTGAAACCCTAGTGTTGAGATGCTTAAATTCTCATAGAGTGTCCCTTGAGATAAAGAGGTAAGAATGTTCCATCTTTATTAGTAAACTGCTGCAGGATATAAAATCCTGATCAACTTTACTGAAGGTGAATTTCTCAACATAGAGAAAATTTCTGGGTCATATATTAGAGCTCTAAAGAGGATAAAATGAAATAGAGGCAATGTGAAAGAATAGGGGCTCTGGAGACCCAGGGATTGGCTCTGCTACTTTGTAGCCCTAAGGGGAGGGACTTAATGACCAAGTGTCCGTGAGCCTCCTGCCTGCCCTGGCGTTACTGTGAGGTTTAACTTGGCAAAGCGGTAAAAGGCTTCTCGGCCTCCTAGATGGCTCTAAATTCTCCCTTTGCTAGCATCATCCTTCCCCCTACCACCAATAGTGCCTTATGGACTTTTGGATATTTAAGACGGTATTCTTTAAAATTATGGTAATATACTTACAAGTAGCAGTGTAGTGTTTGGAAATGTGAAATGTGATGAGAAGCTATGAATATTTTTAGCCTAATTGTGTGGAAATAAATCTTTGCAACATTTATCTTACTATGGTATTTAGAGATTTACATTTTCTGGAGTATGTAAATATGGAAACGTAATCAGATATTTAAATCATTTCTAACCTGCCCTTAGTACTCGGGCATTTTGGCAAGGCTCTTAAGTTATCTTATGTCTCTTATCACAGATACACAGTTCTAATTAAACAAATCATTCTTATTTCTTAGTAATAGTTTATAATTTAAAGGGATTTTTAGATTTGTGATTAATTCAGTTCTTCACTTGTCTCTGGAGATGAAAAGAAACAAACACTATAAAGTAATTTAAAGAAAAATCTGTCTTGAGTCTAGTATATGTATATTTAGTATATTTGAAAAATAATAGTGATTCAGCACATTTTGCTGAGTTGATGGTTTTTGCAAATGTAAATGACTGACTGAAATGAAAGCTTACATACCTTGGGGTATATATGAGAAAAAAAGTGCCATGAACATTCTTAAAAGTTAAGTGCCTTACTTAGTCTCTGGGCCAGTACACGGCAGAACTAGGCAGTTTGGCTTTAGAATCTGCTCATAACTACCTGCTGCACGAACTAAATAAAATGCATTCTAGCACCCAGCTACTACTTTACATTTTTTTTTTTTTAAATCAGGGGTGCCTGGGTGTCTCAGTCGAGTGGGCGTCTAACCCTTGATTTCTGCTCAGATCATGATCTCAGGGTTCATAAGATGGAGTCTCACGTCAGGCTTCCAGCTGACAGTGCTGGGCCTGCTCGGGGATTCTCTCTCCCTGTCTCTCTGCCCCTCCGCTGCCCCCTCCCCATAAAAACTTAATATCATGTAAAATATCCTCCTACTTAATGTTAGGTTTATAGATTTCGTTTTAGGAAGTCCTTGGTTTGATTGACATTGAATCGAATACTACTTCATGTTATTATAGGCCTAACATTTTAAATGGCAGCACTGTATTCTATTATATATTAACAAAAAGGGAAACCGAAGGGTGGCTTGGCCAAATTCTCCATTCTTTTTTCCTCTCGAACAATAGTTTTAAGAAACATTGTGCTACAAATGCAGAGTGAAGATGAGCCCAATCCCCTTTTCCCTTCCTGATTGCTACCCTAGCCCTCTAAATTTGGTGGAAATTGTCTTTGAAATGTGTGTGTGTCTTTAAAGGAGAGACCATTAGTTATTCAAGAACATTGTCTTATAGCCAAGACTTCCCTTGAAATGGAAGGAAAGCACACTTAGGTATCCTTTTGCGGAAGCCAGGAGAGGCCATGATGATCCCAAGGTCACACGGTAGGGTGTAGGGTGGGAGTCGTCTGAACGTTGTTACAGCCATGATCACTGATTAGGTGTCAAAGGGAGACATGTCTGAAAGTGGAAGGTCAGGGGCAGCTTTACGCAAAATCTTGTTTTTTTTCAATAGGAGAAAAGAGGGTGATCCAAATGGTAAAGGAGGTTAATAGGCTGACGTTCTAGGGAAAACTCCCATTGTTATAGAACGTGATTCATGGAAAGGTTGGTAGTCTGCCAGAGGTGGCATCAGCAAGGACAAATAGCTGCAAAAAGGGAGTTAGATTTGACAGTTACCTCACTGGTTTCTGACTGCAGCCAGTAAAGAATAAAGAAATAAGAAATTGGCATAAAAAACACGGCAGACAGCCTTAGGATGGTGTGTTACCACGATGTATAACGTGTCACATTTATAAGTTTTTGTTTTCTTTTTTGTTTTTAAATAGGTGACATTTCTGGTGATCGGGACCAGCTCTATATATATTCCCTGCGTCCAACAGTAGAGACTGGCACTAATAAAGTTTGTAGCGCCGATGTAAACACTGAACGCAGATCTGTGTTTTCTCTATTGGACTGGGAATTCTAATTTTGAGTGTATTTTGTAATATGTAGTAAACGATTAGCCAGTGACCTACAACTTCCAAAAACCATTTCATCCCTGAAAACCATGCTTACCACGAGTGCTAAACAGGTGGGGCGTTTGGGCTCTGAAGAGGTTAAGCGGCTCCTCTAGGGTCACGGATGACAGCACTAATCAGACTGAGGGTTGGGACTGACAGTTTTCCTGGTGGTTCGATAATTGAATTCTCTCCTCTGCTTTTCCAATAGTGAAAAGGAAGAAGAAGATAATGAAAAAAGAGAAGATCCAGGTGAAAACTGGGAAGAAGGTGGAGGTGGTGGTGGTGGAGTAGAGAAGTCTCTAGGTCCCTGGAATAAAACCGCTCCGGTACAAGCGCCTCCTGCTGCAGTAATTGGTAAAATCTCAACGTTTTTTTCTCATGAAGCCATCTAGGCATGATTTTACATACGGTTAGCTCTCGGCCACATGACTGCCGTGGAACAGGGAGAGGGGCCCCTGTCTGTCTGGGGGAGAGCTTTGTACGGGTCTGTGTAAAGATTTTTACATCCTCAGTAAAGGAATTTGGAAGTTAAGATTTGTGCTTTTCTGTAGGCTGCTTACAGTTATATGTGAACTAACTTGCCAAATTTGAACATTTACTTTTTGACAGTTGGCTAATGGATATTGAGTATCTGTGTACCCCATTTTACTCGGTCTTGAAGCATGAATTCTCAGAAGGGTAGATTTTTTAATACAGAATAATATAAAGAGTAACAAATCTTACTGCCCCAAGATCACAGATAATGACAATGTGCCAACATTCTTGCATCCTTTTTAGC